>CM033636.1:29388084-29428084 GCA_019453435.1 Rhinogobius similis | reverse complement strand
TTGATTTGAATACTAAAAGTGACAAAAACACTTTAGTAACAACAACATGCCTAAAACTGACATAAACAAGTCTAAATGCGACAAAAAATCAACAAAATGTGACAAAAACGCATCTACAACGCATCTAAAAGCGACAAAACATACCTAAAAGCGACAAAAAACATGTCTAAAAGTAACAAAAACACATCTAAAAGCATCAACAACGCATCTAAAAGCAACAAAAACATGACTAACAAGCGACAAAATGTGACTGAAAGCGACAAAAACACATCTAAAAATGACAAAAATGTGTCCCAAAGCATCAACAAAGCAACTAAAAGTGTCAAAAACGTCAAAAACTCACCTGAAAGTGAAAAACCTTGTCTGAAAAGGATCAACTACACGTCCAAAAGTGGCAAGAACAATACTAAAAGTGACAAAAACACTTCTTAGTAACAACAACAACGTACCTAAAACTGACAAAAACGAGTCTAAAAGTGACAAAAAATCAAATAAATGTGACAAAAACGCATCAACAAAGCATCTAAGAGCGAAAAAAACACGACTAAAAAGCGACAAAACGTACCTAAAAGCGACAAAAAACTTCTAAAAGTAACAAAAACACATCTAAAAGCATCAACAACGCATCTAAAAGCAACAAAAACATGACTAACAAATGACATAATGTGACTAAAAGCGACAAAAACACATCTAAAAATGACAAAAATGCGTCCCAAAGCATCAACAAAGCAACTAAAAGCGACAAAAACGCAACTAAAAGCATCAAAAACTCACCTGAAAGTGAAAAACCTTGTCTGAAAAGGATCAACTACACGTCCAAAAGTGGCAAAAACAATACTAAAAGTGACAAAAATACAACCAAAAGTGTCAAAACGCATCTGCAATACATCTAAAAGTGAGAAAAACATGACTAAAAAGCGACAAAAAACTTGTCTAAAAGGAACAAAAACACATCTAAAAGCATCAACAACACCTAAAAGCAATAAAAACACGACTAACAAGTGACAAAATGTGACTGAAAGTGACAAAAACACATCTAAAAATGACAAAAATGCGTCCAAAAGCATCAACAACGCAACTAAAAGTAACAAAAACACATCTAGAAGCATGAACAACACATCTAAAAGCAACAAAAACATGACTAACAAGCGACAAAATGCGACTAAAAGTGACAAAAACACATCTAGAAGCATGAACAGTGTGTCTAAAAGTGGCAAAAACAATACTAAGTGAGACAAAAACACTTCTTTAAAGTGACAAAAACAATACTAATAAAAAATGACAAAAACGCTACTAAAAGTGACAAAAAAAGTGACAAAAAGCAATAAAACCATGACTCTTTTATCAGTCTGTCAGTTCACATTTCAGTCTTTTGTGTTTAATATGTGAACTTTGAACAGGATCCCATTATTAAACATAAATCACAAATCTAATCGCACACGAAATACTGGCCAGAAAAAATGCAATTAGTGTTTTTATCGCTGTACTTTGTCACGTCACATCAATCACATCTAACTATTGAGTTATCTGATTATGCCAGTAATCGGATTTCCACTGACCATGAAAAACGTGTCCAGTTTCGTCCAAAATATTACATTCTTCAAGTAAAACATTTGCATTTGGAAAACAAAGTACAACACATTTTAAAATAACTCTTTAACATTTTCTCTGTCATTTTTCTCTCTCTCACATAAGTTTGCCCTTTTTTGAACCATTTTCTTGGTCAAAACTTCTGATTATTCACTTCAGATGTAACTCCAGAAGTCAGACAATGATCAGATTATTGATTATTTGGAGAAATGATTAGGATGGAATAGTAAACGTGCACCTGGGAGCTCTAACAAATCGATCAAAGTCTCCAGAGTGTGCCGGTTATAAAATGCAGCTTTCAGTTTCTTTTATGGACAATAGAGGAGACAAATTGCTATTCCAATCAATTCCAGCTGCTTCCGGTGGTTGTAAATGATCGATATTGTTACTTTTTTACGACCAAAACGTAAATGTGTTCCCCAAAGAAGCGTTAAGACTGTTATAAAACGGGAATGCGACTGAACGGTTTGGATTTACGAGTCTTTCTGCAACTTTTTACAGTCAGATTTCGTCCGTTTTCAGTCAAGTCTAGTCCTGGGAAAGACCTTCAGAGCATCTAGTTTAGTCCTGGTTTAGATCTAGATGAATCCTGGTTTAGATCTAGATAAGTCCTGGTTTAGTCCTGGTTTAGCTCTAGATAAGTCCTGGTTTAGATCTAGATCAGTCCAGGTTTAGTCCTGGTTTAGATCTAGATGAATCCTGGTTTAGATCTAGATGAATCCTGGTTTAGATCTAGATGAATCCTGGTTTAGATCTAGATGAATCCTGGTTTAGATCTAGATAAGTCCTGGTTTAGTCCTGGTTTAGCTCTAGATAAGTCCTGGTTTAGATCTAGATCAGTCCAGGTTTAGTCCTGGTTTAGATCTAGATAAGTCCTGGTTTAGTCCTGGTTTAGCTCTAGATAAGTCCTGGTTTAGATCTAGATCAGTCCAGGTTTAGTCCTGGTTTAGCTCTAGATAAGTCCTGGTTTAGATCTAGATCAGTCCAGGTTTAGTCCTGGTTTAGATCTAGATGAATCCTGGTTTAGATCTAGATAAGTCCTGGTTTAGTCCTGGTTTAGATTTAGATAAGTCCTGGTTAAGCCCTGGTTTAGATCTAGATAAGTCCTGGTTTAGATCTAGATAAGTCCTGGTTTAGTCCTGGTTTAGATCTAGATGAATCCTGGTTTAGATCTAGATAAGTCCTGGTTTAGTCCTGGTTTAGCTCTAGATAAGTCCTGGTTTAGATCTAGATCAGTCCAGGTTTAGTCCTGGTTTAGATCTAGATCAGTCCAGGTTTAGTCCTGGTTTAGATCTAGATGAATCCTGGTTTAGATCTAGATAAGTCCTGGTTTAGTCCTGGTTTACATCTAGATGAATCCTGGTTTAGATCTCGATGAATCCTGGTTAAGCCCTGGTTTAGATCTAGATAAGTCCTGGTTTAGATCTAGATAAGTCCTGGTTTAGTCCTGGTTTAGCTCTAGATAAGTCCTGGTTTAGATCTAGATCAGTCCAGGTTTAGTCCTGGTTTAGATCTAGATAAGTCCTGGTTTAGTCCTGGTTTAGCTCTAGATAAGTCCTGGTTTAGATCTAGATCAGTCCAGGTTTAGTCCTGGTTTAGATCTAGATAAGTCCTGGTTTAGTCCTGGTTTAGCTCTAGATAAGTCCTGGTTTAGATCTAGATCAGTCCAGGTTTAGTCCTGGTTTAGATCTAGATAAGTCCTGATTTAGTCCTGGTTTAGATCTAGATAAGTCCTGGTTTAGATCTAGATCAGTCCAGGTTTAGTCCTGGTTTAGCTCTAGATAAGTCCTGGTTAGATCTAGATGGTCTTGGAAATGGACCTGTTTTAGACCTGATTTAGTCCGGTTTTAGACCTTGTTTAGAGCACTTTTATCAGCTGGTTTAGATCCACTCCTGGAAAAGGTTTGGTCCTGTGTTAGTCCTGGGAACAAGCCCTGGTTTAGACCTGATTTAGTCCTGTTTTAGAATTTGTTTTGTGCACATTTAGCTCTGGTTTAGATCAACTCATCGTGAATTCTTGGGAAAGGTTTGCTCCTAGTTTAGCCCTAGGGTAGTCTGGTTAATAGTCCTGGTTTAGACCTGTTTTGGACCTGGTTTAGGATGTATTCAGCTCTGGTATAGACCTACTCAGAGTGTAGTATTCATTGGAAGAAGTTTGGTCGCAGTTTAGTCCTGGAATAGTCTGGGAAATAGCCCTGGTTTAGACCTGATTTAGTCCTGTTTTTGACCTTGTTTTGTGCGGATTTAGCTGAAGTTTAGACTTACATGTTGTGTGTGGTTTTTTTTGTAAATTTGGTCCTAGTTTAGTCCTGGATTTGTCTGGGCTATAGTCCTGGTTTAGTGCTGTTTTAGACCTTGTTTTGTGCACATTTAGCTCTGGTTTGGATCAACTCACCGTGTATTTTTGGAAAACGTTTAGTTACAGTTTAGTCCTGAAACATTTGGAAAAGGGCCGGTTTAGACCTGGTTTGGTGCATATTTAGCTCTGGTATAGACCAATGTATTTTCCTCAAAAATGTGGTCTTGGTTTAGTCTTGAAATAGTCCAGGTTTAATCCAGTTTTAGACCTTGTTTAGAACGTATTTATCTCTGGTATATGGACGTTGTCACTGTGTCTTATTGAAAAGGTTTGGTCCCAGTTTAGTCCTGAAATAGTCTGGGATGTAGTCCTGGGTTAGACCTAATTCAGTCCTGTTTTAGACCTTGTTTTGTGCTCATTTAGCTTTGGTTTAGATCAACTCATCATGAATTCTTGGAATAAATTTAGTTCTCATTTGCTAAATTCTCGTGAACATTGTTTATTTAAACTGCTTTCTACCTGAGGCAACTGTTTTTGTGATTTTGGGCGCAACAAAATTAAATTGAATTGATTTTAGTTCGTCTTGGATTTACCTAGACCTGGTTTAGTCCAGTTTTAGACCTTGTTTAGTGCATAGTTAGCGCTGATTTATGAGAGTTACATGGCATAGTTTTGTAAAAAGTTTGGTCCTGGAATAGTCTAGAAAATAGTCTTGGTTTAGACCTGATTTAGTCCTTTTTTTTCTTTGTCTTTTTTTTTTTTTAGGTCTGATTGAGACTTACTTATGGTGTATTCTTGTAAAAAGAAGAAAAAAAAAGTAATTAAAAAAGACGAAGTTTGGTCCTGGTTTAGTCTGGAAAATAGTTCTGGTTGTTTGGTTTTAGATACCTGTCGTCACTCATGGTTTAGTCTTGGAAACAGAGCTGGTTTATTCCTGTTTTAAACTATTTTGGTCCTATTTTATCCATTAATTGCTCTGGAAACTGTCCAAATTGAGTTCTCGTTTAGTCTTTTTTCGGTTGAATTCACCACAATATCAAGCAGCAAAACAATTAACAACTAAATCAAACTACGTCCAAGTTTAAAGTCTTACCTCCGAACCACTCCGACGAGATGTTCTGCAGCAGCGTGAACGGGATGCAGAAAAAAGTGATCAGCAAGTCGCTCACGGCCAAAGAGCAGATGAAAATGTCCGTCGCCGTTTGGATCGCGCGCTTTTTCAGGATAATATAGATCACCAAACTATTCCCAGCGAGCGCGAGGACGAAAATGATCACGTAGAGGATCACGAAGGTGGTTTTGGCGCAGTACGGCAACTCCGGGATGTAAACCAGCGGCTGGATGTTGTACGTGTTGATAAACTCCTCGCGCGTCAAGTTGTAGTACTGCAGCGTCTTCTGGAGCATCTCTGGCGTTATCTTCGTGGAACCGTCTCCCGAGTTTGTGGACGCATCTGCCATCGTGACATCCAGTCTGTCCAACGCGGGAAAACGAGTCCAGAAGCGGTGCGTAAAAAGGGCGAGCGGCGCGTAAACTGTGCGTAAACCGTGCGTAAAGTGTGCCGCGCGGTGCTGCTGGATGCTCCGGCGCGCGGGGACTGGCTGGAGCTGACAGGTTGCCTCGCTCATAATCAAGCCGCGCGTGGAATAGCACGAGCCCCAACGCGCATGCGCCTTACGGACATATAGGAGCGCTCCTCCTGGCTCTCGGCTTTCCCCCCGGAGCGTCACTGAAGCGCGCGTGTGAAGATGTGTGAGCGCGTTGTGGCTTTTTCTGTGACTCGTGTTCAATCTAAATTCCGTGTTTTTTTTCGCGAAATAAAGATTGCGTGTCAGAAATTCACCCGCGATCTCCAGAGAACACCCGACTCTCGTTATTTAAATTCATTTTTCATGCAGCGATCCTCCTGTTTCTGTCTCTTTCTATTTCTCTTCTTCTTCTCTTTCTCTCTCTCTCACCTCACTCTCCTTTCTCTTCTCTCTCACTCTTTCTTTTCTCTTTCTCCCCTCTTTCTTTCTCTCCGTCGCTGTTTCTTTCACTTTCTCTCTTCTTTCTCTCTCCCTCCTTCCCCCCTCTCCCTCTCTTTTTCTCCTCTCTCTTTTTGTCACTCTCTCTTTTCACCTCTCTTTCTCTCTCTCCCATTCCTTTCTTGTCACTCACTCTCCCCGTCTCTTTTTCTCTCCCTTTCTTCACCTCCCTCTTATGCTTCTCTTGTCACTCTCTCTCTGTGTGTTTCTCTCGTTCTCCGTTTCTTTCTCTCCCTCTTTCTCCCTCCTTCATTCATCTCTTGTCATTCTCTCTCCCCATCTCTCTTGTTCTCTCCCTTTCTTCCCCTCCCTCTCATTCCCTCTCATCTCTCTCTTATCACTCCATCTCTCTCTCGCTCTCTCCCTCTCTTTGTCTCTCTCCCCCTCTCTCTTTTTCGCTCCCTCTCTTGTGCTCCCTTTCTTTTTCTCTCCCTCATTCCTCTCTTGTCACTCTCTCTCTCTCATTCTCTCCCTCTCTCTTGCACTCCCTTTCTTTCCCTCCCTCTCTCTCTCTCCCTCCCTCATTCCTCTCTTGTCTCTCTCCCTCCCTCTCTATCTCCTCTTTCTCTTGTTCTCTCCCTCTCTCTTGCACTCCCTTTTCTTTCTCTCCCTCTCTCTCTCTCCCTCCCTCATTCCTATCTTGTCTCTCTCTCTCATTCTCTCCCTCTCTTGTTCTCTCCCTCTCTCTTGCACTCCTGTTCTTTCTCTCTCTCCCTCCCTCCCTCATTCCTCTCTTGTCTCTCCCTCTCTCCTCTTTCTCTTGTTTTCTCCCTCTCTCTTGCACTTCCTTTTCTTTCTCTCCCTCTCTCTCTCTCCCTCCCTCATTCCTATCTTGTCTCTCTCTCTCATTCTCTCCCTCTCTTGTTCTCTCCCTCTCTCTTGCACTCCTGTTCTTTCTCTCTCTCCCTCCCTCCCTCATTCCTCTCTTGTCTCTCCCTCTCTCCTCTTTCTCTTGTTTTCTCCCTCTCTCTTGCACTTCCTTTTCTTTCTCTCCCTCTCTCTCTCCCTCCCTCATTCCTCTCTTGTCTCTGCCTCTCGCTCTCTCCTCTTTCTCTTGTTCTCTCCCTCTCTCTTGCATTCCCTTTTCTTTCTCTTCCTCTCTCTCTCTCTCCCTCCCTCATTCCTATCTTGTCTCTCTCGCTCTCATTCTCTCCCTCTCTTGTTCTCTCCCTCTCTCTTGCACTCCTGTTCTTTCTCTCTCTCTCCCTCCCTCATACCTCTCTTGTCTCTGCCTCTCGCTATCTCCTCTTTCTCTTGTTCTATCCCTCTCTTGCACTTCCTTTTTTTTTCTCTCCCTCTCTCTCTCTCCCTCCCTCATTCCTCTCTTGTCGTGCTCTCTCTCCCCCTTTCTCTTGTTCTCTCCTTCTCTCTCTTTATCTCCCTCTCTCCCTCATTCCTCTCTTGTCTCTTTCCCTCTCTCTCTCTCCCCTTTCTCTTGTTCTCTCCCCCTCTCTCTCTCTCCCTCCCTCCCTCCCTCCCTCATTCCTCTCTTGTCTCTCCCTCTATCTCTCCCCTTTCTCTTGTTCTCTCCCCCTCTCTCTCTCCCTCCCTCATTCCTCTCTTGTCATGCTCTCTCTCTCCCCCTTTCTGTTGTTGTCTCCCTCTCTCTCTCTCTCTCTCTTTCTCTCCCTCATTCCTCTCTTGTCATGCTCTCTCTCTCCCCCTTTCTGTTGTTGTCTCCCTCTCTCTTTCTCTCCCTCCATTCCTCTCTTGTCATGCTCTCTCTCTCCCCTTTCTGTTGTTGTCTCCCTCTCTCTCTCTTTCTCTCCCTCTCTCCCTCATTCCTCTCTTGTCATGCTCTCTCTCTCCCCCTTTCTGTTGTTGTCTCCCTCTCTCTCTCTTTCTCTCCCTCTCTCCCTCATTCCTCTCTTGTCATGCTCTCTCTCCCCCTTTCTGTTGTTGTCTCCCTCTCTCTCTCTTTCTCTCCCTCTCTCCCTCATTCCTCTGTTGTCATGCTCTCTCTCTCCCCATTTCTGTTGTTGTCTCCCTCTCTCTCTCTCTCTCCCTCTCTCCCTCATTCCTCTGTTGTCATGCTCTCTCTCTCCCCCTTTCTGTTGTTGTCTCCCTCTCTCTCTCTTTCTCTCCCTCATTCCTCTCTTGTCATGCTCTCTCTCTCCCCCTTTCTGTTGTTGTCTCCCTCTCTCTCTCTTTCTCTCCCTCATTCCTCTCTTGTCATGCTCTCTCTCTCCCCCTTTCTGTTGTTGTCTCCCTCTCTCTTTCTCTCCCTCCATTCCTCTCTTGTCATGCTCTCTCTCTCCCCTTTCTGTTGTTGTCTCCCTCTCTCTCTCTTTCTCTCCCTCTCTCCCTCATTCCTCTCTTGTCATGCTCTCTCTCCCCCTTTCTGTTGTTGTCTCCCTCTCTCTCTCTTTCTCTCCCTCATTCCTCTGTTGTCATGCTCTCTCTCTCCCCTTTCTGATGTTGTCTCCCTCTCTCTCTCTTTCTCTCCCTCCATTCCTCTCTTGTCATGCTCTCTCTCTCCCCTTTCTGTTGTTGTCTCCCTCTCTCTCTCTCTCTCTTTCTCTCCCTCATTCCTCTCTTGTCATGCTCTCTCTCTCCCCCTTTCAGTTGTTGTCTCCCTCTCTCTCTCCCTCTCTCCCTCCATTCCTCTCTTGTCATGCTCTCTCTCCCCCTTTCTGATGTTGTCTCCCTCTCTCTCTCTTTCTCTCCCTCTCTCCCTCATTCCTCTCTTGTCATGCTCTCTCTCTCCCCCTTTCTGTTGTTGTCTCCCTCTCTCTCTCTTTCTCTCCCTCATTCCTCTCTTGTCATGCTCTCTCTCTCCCCCTTTCTGTTGTTGTCTCCCTCTCTCTCTTTCTCTCCCTCATTCCTCTGTTGTCATGCTCTCTCTCTCCCCCTTTCTGATGTTGTCTCCCTCTCTCTCTCTTTCTCTCCCTCCATTCCTCTCTTGTCATGCTCTCTCTCTCCCCCTTTCTGTTGTTGTCTCCCTCTCTCTCTCTCTCTCTCTCTTTCTCTCCCTCATTCCTCTCTTGTCATGCTCTCTCTCTCCCCCTTTCAGTTGTTGTCTCCCTCTCTCTCTCCCTCTCTCCCTCCATTCCTCTCTTGTCATGCTCTCTCTCCCCCTTTCTGTTGTTGTCTCCCTCTCTCTCTCTTTCTCTCCCTCTCTCCCTCCATTCCTCTCTTGTCATGCTCTCTCTCTCCCCCTTTCTGATGTTGTCTCTCTCTTTCTCTCCCTCTCTCCCTCATTCCTCTGTTGTCATGCTCTCTCTCTCTCCCCCTTTCTGATGTTCTCTCTCTCTCTTTCTCTCCCTCCATTCCTCTCTTGTCATGCTCTCTCTCCCCCTTTCTGTTGTTGTCTCCCTCTCTCTCTCTTTCTCTCCCTCCATTCCTCTCTTGTCATGCTCTCTCTCCCCCTTTCTGTTGTTGTCTCCCTCTCTCTCTCTTTCTCTCCCTCATTCCTCTGTTGTCATGCTCTCTCTCTCTCCCCCTTTCTGATGTTCTCTCTCTCTCTTTCTCTCCCTCTCTCCCTCCATTCCTCTCTTGTCATGCTCTCTCTCTCCCCCTTTCTGATGTTGTCTCTCTCTTTCTCTCCCTCTCTCCCTCATTCCTCTCTTGTCATGCTCTCTCTCCCCCTTTCTGATGTTGTCTCTCTCTTTCTCTCCCTCTCTCCCTCCTTCCTCTCTCTTTGTCATGCTCTCTCTCCCCCTTTCTGTTGTTGTCTCGCTCTCTCTCTCTTTCTCTCCTCATTCCTCTGTTGTCATGCTCTCTCTCTCCCCCTTTCTGATGTTCTCTCTCTCTCTTTCTCTCCCTCTCTCCCTCCATTCCTCTCTTGTCATGCTCTCTCTCTCCCCCTTTCTGATGTTGTCTCTCTCTTTCTCTCCCTCTCTCCCTCATTCCTCTCTTGTCATGCTCTCTCTCCCCCTTTCTGTTGTTGTCTCCCTCTCTCTCTCTTTCTCTCCCTCTCTCCCTCATTCCTCTGTTGTCATGCTCTCTCTCTCCCCCTTTCTGTTGTTGTCTCCCTCTCTCTCTCTTTCTCTCCCTCATTCCTCTGTTGTCATGCTCTCTCTCTCCCCCTTTCTGTTGTTGTCTCCCTCTCTCTCTCTTTCTCTCCCTCATTCCTCTGTTGTCATGCTCTCTCTCTCCCCCTTTCTGATGTTGTCTCCCTCTCTCTCTCTTTCTCTCCCTCATTCCTCTGTTGTCATGCTCTCTCTCTCCCCCTTTCTGATGTTGTCTCCCTCTCTCTCTCTTTCTCTCCCTCTCTCCCTCCATTCCTCTCTTGTCATGCTCTCTCATTTCTCTCTCTGTCTCCTCTGCTCCGGTGTTTAACCCCCAGGGCTCTGTCTGACAAATCCACTCCATCTTTTCCCACATCTTCTACAGTGGATGGTCAGGGCAATTTTCTTTTATAATTAAGTCTGAATGGTCCTGTTTTCTGATACTACTGTCTATCTTATCTGTCTCACCACAGAATGTAACACAGAATCAACAACACACGAAGAACCTCTGCAGAATTTAAAATTGATTTGAGAAAACAATGTCAACTAAAGCCATCCTGTCTCTGTAAAGTCACTGTTTACTTAAAGGGCAAATATTATGTTAAATTAGCTTTTTTTTGTTTAGTTTTTAACCCTGTTTTAACATTATTCCGTCGTCACAAACACACCTGGAGTTGCATTTAGCTTCATTCACACTAGTTTGATGAATCCTGGTTAGAAAATGCTCTCCCTCCGACCGTCAAAAACACTCTTTTTCTCCCCTCTCTTTTTATGTCACTCCCTCTTTTCACCTCTTTCTCTCTCTCCCATTCCTTTCTGTTCACTCACTCTGTCTCGCTCCCTCCCTCTCTCTTGTTATCTTTCTTTCTTCCCCTCCCTCTTATTCCTCTCCTGTCACCCCCCCCTTCTCCCTCTCTTGTTCTCCCTTTCTTTCTTTCCCTCTTTCTTCCTCACCCCTCTCTTGTCGCCCTCTCTCCCTCTCTCTTGTTCTCTCCCTTTCTTCCCCTCTCTCTCATCCCTCTCTTGTCACTCTCTCTCTGTCTCTCCCTACCTCTCTCTTGCTCTCCCTTCCTTTCTCTCTCCCTTATTCCTCTCTTGTCTCCCTCTCTTTCTCGTCCTCTCCCTCTCTCTTGCACTCCCGTTCTTTCTCTCTCTCTCCCTCCCTCATTCCTCTTGTCTCTCTCTCTCTCCCTCTCGTTCTCTCCCCTTTCTCTTGTTCTCTCCCTCTCTCTTGCACTCTCATTTCTTTCTCCCCCTCTCTCTCTCTCTCCCTCATTCCTCTCTTGTCTCCCTCTCTCTCTCGTCCTCTCCCTCTCTCTTGCACTCCCGTTCTTTCTCTCTCTCTCCCTCCCTCATTCCTCTTGTCTCTCTTTCTCCCTCTCGTTCTCTCCCCTTTCTCTTGTTCTCTCCCTCTCTCTTGCACTCTCATTTCTTTCTCCCCCTCTCTCTCTCTCTCCCTCATTCCTCTCTTATCTCTCCCTCTCGCTCTCCCCCCTGGTTAGAAAATGCTCTCCCTCCGACCGTCAAAAACTCTTCCTGCTGAACTCCCTCGATGAATGACGTTTTCAATCACTTATTCAAGAATCTTTTTCATCATCATTCACATCCAGTAGTAATAAAGGAAACATATTTTGCATTTTTCATATTGTTTTTAAACATGCTCTTGAGTGCCTTAAATTTGCCATCTCATGTTTCGTGTATGCAGCCAGTAGATGGTGGCAAGCGCTTACACAATTCAGTTATGTTATCACTTGAAGAAACTGTGTGACACGCTATTATCACGCTAGTGCAGCTGGTGTCACATTGAGACGGAAGAAATGCTCAGAATGAGTCTGGGGACGATTCAAGGACTTGAAACGGCACAAGATTCTGAGATAAGTGAGACAGAAAAACGTCAGCGATCGAGGGAGTTCAGCAGGAAGTGTTTTTGACGCTCAGAGTGGAGAGGATTTTCGAACCAATATTCTTCAAAATCCCATGAATGCAACTGCAGTATGTTTTTGATGATGGAACATTGTTAGAACACGATTAAAGGCTCAAAAAGTCACAGTAGCAGAATGTGTTCTTTAAACACAGTAAAATGAATGAAAAGGAGCAGAAAGAAGAGTAATGTTATGTTATCTGCCCACTTTTTCAACTTGTACATAGACAACAAAACAAAATGCGTAATGTTTTTCCTTTAAAGGTGCAGCGTTTATTTTCTTTTAAAGGACAAATAACATGCATTATTTGTTTGTACGGTTGTTGGCCTTTTAACATGCTCTATCTTTACTTTGACGTTTCATGTTTTAGAAATAAAAATGAAATATTTTTACAAACAAGGTTAAATAATCCCACATTTATGGCGCTGTGAGACATGGCTAGAGTAAACACACAACTTCCAGTTTATCGCCAGCTTTTTCTGCATTTATTTCACTTCTCTGCACATCTTTTAACACCTCTCTATGAAAAGCAATGGGTTTATCGTCGTCCATCCGTCTTATTATGGCGTTTTCACAGTTTGGTTTGATAATTTTCCGTTTTTTCTCTCGTTCTCGTGCTTGCCTCCATTGTCTCCGTTTCACATTCTGATTGTGGTCTTCTTCCTTCTTGCAGGAGCGATTGAACCTCGTGAAGAATCTGTGTGAATTAACGGTTGTGGAATTACCTTTTTGTCATATTTGCAGGAAGTAACGTTATACATTTGCAAAAAACTGTCAAACTGAGGACAAACAGACAAAATCTTTAGTAAAAGTATTAAATATAATCACTTTCACTACGTTTTAGTGACGTGTCGTCTAAAACGTCATGTAGACTTTAATTTAATTGGAAGGACAAAACAGAACTCAAGTTTTTACACAATAATGCCACAAATTCTTTTATATCCCACATACATACATCATATCGGCTCGAAAAACTCAAAAACTGTGGCACATTCGAGGCAAAACTATAACATCTCCACAGAGCAGGCGGAAAAGTTACACTGCAGTCACACGGTTTTTCATTGTCTTTCAAATTTTATTAAAATATTCCAGGCAGATTTGCACTGATTGCTGAGCGACTGACGCCATGATCGGAAATACCAAACAGCAGGAGCTCTTTATGTGAGATATTTGAAGTTTCTGTGATGGAGAATTCAACACTTTTATGAATCTGAGAAGAGAGAGAAGAGTTCATTATTGAGTTAGAATTATGTAACTTCGAAACTTGGTGAAAGAGGCATTTTAGTTTTGTCAAGAATTAAGGCTGAGTTCTTATACATTGTTCTGGTTTGGCTCGGGTTTTGAGCCTGGTTTGGACTGGGTTTGGACTGGATTTGGCTCGGGTTTTGAGCCTGGTTTGGCCTGGGTTTGGCTCGTGTTTTGAGCCTGGTTTGGACTGGGTTTGGCCTGGGTTTTGAGCCTAGTTTGGACTGGGTTTGGCTCGTGTTTTGAGCCTGGTTTGGACTGGGTTTGGCTCGTGTTTTGAGCCTGGTTTGGCCTGGGTTTGGCTCGTGTTTTGAGCCTGGTTTGGTCTGGGTTTGGACTGAGTTTGGCTCGTGTTTTGAGCCTGGTTTGGTCTGGGTTTGGACTGGGTTTGGCTCGGGTTTTGAGCCTGGTTTGGTCTGGGTTTGGACTGGGTTTGGCTCGTGTTTTGAGCCTGGTTTGGACTGGGTTTGGCCTGGGTTTTGAGCCTAGTTTGGACTGGGTTTGGCTCGTGTTTTGAGCCTGGTTTGGACTGGGTTTGGTTCGGGTTTTGGTTTGGACTGGGTTTGATTTGGGTTTTGAGCCTGGTTTGGACTGGGTTTGGTTCGGGTTTTGAGCCTGGTTTGGATTGGGTTTGGACTGGGTTTGGCTCGGGTTTTGAGCCTGGTTTGGACTGGGTTTGGTTTGGGTTTTGAGCCTGGTTTGGACTGGGTTTGGTTTGGGTTCTGAGCCTGGTTTGGACTGGGTTTGGTTCGGGTTTTGAGTCTGGTTTGGACTGGGTTTGGTTCGGGTTTTGAGCCTGGTTTGGATTGGGTTTGGACTGGGTTTGGCTCGGTTTTTGAGCCTGGTTTGGACTGGGTTTGGCTCGGGTTTTGAGCCTGGTTTGGACTGGGTTTGGTTCGGGTTTTGAGCCTGGTTTGGACTGGGTTTGGCTCGGGTTTTGAGCCTGGTTTGGACTGGGTTTGGTTCGGGTTTTGAGCCTGGTTTGGACTGGGTTTGGACTGGGTTTGGTTTGGGTTTTGAGCCTGGTTGGGACGGGGTTTGGTTCAGGGTTTAGCCTGGTTTGGACTGGGTTTGGTTTGGGTTTTGAGCCTGGTTTGGACTGGGTTTGGCTCGGGTTTTGAGCCTGGTTTGGACTGGGTTTGGCTCAGGTTTTGAGCCTGGTTTGGTGACTGGGCTTGGGACTGGGTTTGGCTCGGGTTTTGAGCCTGGTTTGGACTGGGTTTGGCTCGGGTTTTGAGCCTAGTTTGGACTGGGTTTGGCTCGGGTTTTGAGCCTGGTTTGGACTGGGTTTGGTTTGGGTTTTGAGCCTGGTTTGGACTGGGTTTGGCTCGGGTTTTGAGCCTGGTTTGGACTGGGTTTGGCTCGGGTTTTGAGCCTGGTTTGGACTGGGTTTGGCCTCAGGTTTTGAGCCTGGTTTGGCTGGGTTTGGACTGGGTTTGGCTCAGGTTTTGAGCCTGGTTTGGACTGGGTTTGGTTGGGTTTTGAGCCTGGTTTGGACTGGGTTTGGCTCGGGTTTTGAGCCTGGTTTGGTCTGGGTTTGGACTGGGTTTGGATCTGGTTTGAGCCTGGTTTGGACTGGGGTTTGGCTCGGTTTTGAGCCTGGTTTGGACTGGGTTTGGCTCGGGTTTTGAGCCTGGTTTGGACTGGGTTTGGCTCGGGTTTTGAGCCCGGTTTGACTGGGTTTGGCTCGGGTTTTGAGCCTGGCTGGGTTTGACCTGGGTTTGGCTCGGTTTTGAGCCTGGTTTGACCTGGGTTTGGCTGGCTTTGAGCCTAGTTTGACACTGGGTTTGGCTCGGGTTTTGAGCCTGGTTTGGACTGGGTTTGGCTCGGGTTTTGAGCCTAGTTTGGACTGGGTTTGGCTCGGGTTTTGAGCCTGGTTTGGACTGGGTTTGGTTCGGGTTTTGAGCCTGGTTTGGTCTGGGTTTGGACTGGGTTTGGCTCGGGTTTTGAGCCTGGTTTGGACTGGGTTTGTTTCGGGTTTTGAGCCTGGTTTGGACTGGGTTTGGTTCGGGTTTTGAGCCTGGTTTGGTCTGGGTTTGGACTGGGTTTGGCTCGGGTTTTGAGCCTGGTTTGGACTGGGTTTGGCTCGGGTTTTGAGCCTGGTTTGGACTGGGTTTGGACTGGGTTTGGTTCGGGTTTTGAGCCTGGTTTGGACTGGGTTTGGCTCGGGTTTTGAGCCTAGTTTGGACTGGGTTTGGCTCGGGTTTTGAGCCTGGTTTGGACTGGGTTTGGCTCGGGTTTTGAGCCTAGTTTGGACTGGGTTTGGCTCGGGTTTTGAGCCTGGTTTGGACTGGGTTTGGCTCGGGTTTTGAGCCTAGTTTGGACTGGGTTTGGCTCGGGTTTTGAGCCTGGTTTGGACTGGGTTTGGCTCGGGTTTTGAGCATGGTTTGGACTGGGTTTTGTTCGGGTTTGAGCCTGGTTTGGTCTGGGTTTGGACTGGGTTTGGCTCGGGTTTTGAGCCTGGTTTGGACTGGGTTTGGCTCGGGTTTTGAGCCTGGTTTGGCCTGGGTTTGGTTCGGGTTTTGAGCCTGGTTTGGTCTGGGTTTGGACTGGGTTTGGCTCGGGTTTTGAGCCTGGTTTGGACTGGGTTTGGCTCGGGTTTTGAGCCTGGTTTGGACTGGGTTTGGTTCGGGTTTTGAGCCTGGTTTGGTCTGGGTTTGGACTGGGTTTGGCTCGGGTTTTGAGCCTAGTTTGGACTGGGTTTGGCTCAGGTTTTGAGCCTGGTTTGGACTGGGTTTGGTTTGGGTTTTGAGCCTAGTTTGGACTGGGTTTGGTTCGGGTTTTGAGCCTGGTTTGGACTGGGTTTGGTTTGGGTTTGAGCCTGGTTTGGACTGGGTTTGGCTCGGGTTTTGAGCCTGGTTTTGACTGGGTTTGGCTCGGGTTTTGAGCCTGGTTTGGACTGGGTTTGGCTCGGGTTTTGAGCCTGTTTTGGACTGGGTTTGGCTCGGGTTTTGAGCCTGGTTTGGCCTGGGTTTGGCTCGGGTTTTGAGCCTGGTTTGGACTGGGTTTGGTTCGGGTTTTGAGCCTGGTTTGGACTGGGTTTGGCTCAGGTTTTGAGCCTGGTTTGGACTGGGTTTGGTTTGGGTTTTGAGCCTGGTTTGGACTGGGTTTGGCTCGGGTTTTGAGCCTGGTTTGGCCTGGGTTTGGCTCGGGTTTTGAGCCTGGTTTGGACTGGGTTTGGACTGGGTTTGGTTCGGGTTTTGAGCCTGGTTTGGACTGGGTTTGGACTGGGTTTGGCTCGGGTTTTGAGCCTGGTTTGGACTGGGTTTGGTTTGGGTTTTGAGCCTGGTTGTGACTGGGATTGGCTCGGGTTTTGAGCCTGGTTTGGGTTTTGAGCCTGGTTTGGACTGGGTTTGGCTTGGGTTTTGAGCCTGGTTTGGTCTGGGTTTGGACTGGGTTTGGCTCGGGTTTTGAGCCTGGTTTGGACTGGGTTTGGCTCGGGTTTTGAGCCTGGTTTGGACTGGGTTTGGTTCGGGTTTTGAGCCTGGTTTGGACTGGGTTTGGTTCGGGTTTTGAGCCTGGTTTGGACTAGGTTTGGCTCGGGTTTTGAGCCTGGTTTGGTCTGGGTTTGGACTGGGTTTGGCTCGGGTTTTGAGCCTGGTTTGGACTGGGTTTGGCTCGGGTTTTGAGCCTGGTTTGGACTGGGTTTGGCTCGGGTTTTGAGCCTGGTTTGGACTGGGTTTGGTTCAGGTTTTAGCCTGGTTTGGACTGGGTTTGGTTTGGGTTTTGAGCCTGGTTTGGACTGGGTTTGGCTCGGGTTTTGAGCCTGGTTTGGACTGGGTTTGGACTGGGTTTGGTTCGGGTTTTGAGCCTGGTTTGGACTGGGTTTGGCTCAGGTTTTGAGCCTGGTTTGGACTGGGTTTGGCTCAGGTTTTGAGCCTGGTTTGGACTGGGTTTGGCTCGGGTTTTGAGCCTGGTTTGGCCTGGGTTTGGCTCGGGTTTTGAGCCTGGTTTGGACTGGGTTTGGTTCGGGTTTTGAGCCTGGTTTGGACTGGGTTTGGACTGGGTTTGGCTCGGGTTTTGAGCCTGGTTTGGACTGGGTTTGGTTTGGGTTTTGAGCCTGGTTTGGACTGGGTTTGGCTCGGGTTTTGAGCCTGGTTTGGGTTTTGAGCCTGGTTTGGACTGGGTTTGGCTCGGGTTTTGAGCCTGGTTTGGACTGGGTTTGGACTGGGTTTGGTTCGGGTTTTGAGCCTGGTTTGGACTGGGTTTGGCTCGGGTTTTGAGCCTAGTTTGGACTGGGTTTGGCTCAGGTTTTGAGCCTGGTTTGGACTGGGTTTGGTTTGGGTTTTGAGCCTAGTTTGGACTGGGTTTGTCTCGGGTTTGAGCCTGGTTTGGACTGGGTTTGGCTTGGGTTTGAGCCTGGTTTGGACTGGGTTTGGCTTGGGTTTTGAGCCTGGTTTGGACTGGGTTTGGCTCGGGTTTTGAGCCTGGTTTGGACTGGGTTTGGCTCGGGTTTTGAGCCTGTTTTGGACTGGGTTTGGCTCGGGTTTTGAGCCTGGTTTGGCCTGGGTTTGGCTCGGGTTTTGAGCCTGGTTTGGACTGGGTTTGGACTGGGTTTGGTTCGGGTTTTGAGCCTGGTTTGGACTGGGTTTGGCTCAGGTTTTGAGCCTGGTTTGGACTGGGTTTGGTTTGGGTTTTGAGCCTGGTTTGGACTGGGTTTGGCTCGGGTTTTGAGCCTGGTTTGGCCTGGGTTTGGCTCGGGTTTTGAGCCTGGTTTGGACTGGGTTTGGACTGGGTTTGGTTCGGGTTTTGAGCCTGGTTTGGACTGGGTTTGGACTGGGTTTGGCTCGGGTTTTGAGCCTGGTTTGGACTGGGTTTGGTTTGGGTTTTGAGCCTGGTTTGGACTGGGATTGGCTCGGGTTTTGAGCCTGGTTTGGGTTTTGAGCCTGGTTTGGACTGGGTTTGGCTTGGGTTTTGAGCCTGGTTTGGTCTGGGTTTGGACTGGGTTTGGCTCGGGTTTTGAGCCTGGTTTGGACTGGGTTTGGCTCAGGTTTTGAGCCTGGTTTGGACTGGGTTTGGTTCGGGTTTTGAGCCTGGTTTGGACTGGGTTTGGTTCGGGTTTTGAGCCTGGTTTGGACTGGGTTTGGCTCGGGTTTTGAGCCTGGTTTGGACTGGGTTTGGCTCGGGTTTTGAGCCTGGTTTGGACTGGGTTTGGCTCGGGTTTTGAGCCTGGTTTGGACTGGGTTTGGCTCGGGTTTTGAGCCTGGTTTGGCCTGGGTTTGGCTCGGGTTTTGAGCCTGGTTTGGACTGGGTTTGGACTGGGTTTGGTTCGGGTTTTGAGCCTGGTTTGGACTGGGTTTGGCTCAGGTTTTGAGCCTGGTTTGGACTGGGTTTGGCTCAGGTTTTGAGCCTGGTTTGGACTGGGTTTGGCTCGGGTTTTGAGCCTGGTTTGGCCTGGGTTTGGCTCGGGTTTTGAGTCTGGTTTGGACTGGGTTTGGACTGGGTTTGGTTCGGGTTTTGAGCCTGGTTTGGACTGGGTTTGGACTGGGTTTGGCTCGGGTTTTGAGCCTGGTTTGGACTGGGTTTGGTTTGGGTTTTGAGCCTGGTTTGGACTGGGTTTGGCTCGGGTTTTGAGCCTGGTTTGGGTTTTGAGCCTGGTTTGGACTGGGTTTGGCTCGGGTTTTGAGCCTGGTTTGGGTTTTGAGCCTGGTTTGGACTGGGTTTGGCTCGGGTTTTGAGCCTGGTTTGGACTGGGTTTGGACTGGGTTTGGTTCGGGTTTTGAGCCTGGTTTGGACTGGGTTTGGACTGGGTTTGGCTCGGGTTTTGAGCCTGGTTTGGACTGGGTTTGGTTTGGGTTTTGAGCCTGGTTTGGACTGGGTTTGGTTTGGGTTTTGAGCCTGGTTTGGACTGGGTTTGGCTCGGGTTTTGAGCCTGGTTTGGGTTTTGAGCCTGGTTTGGACTGGGTTTGGCTCGGGTTTTGAGCCTGGTTTGGTCTGGGTTTGGACTGGGTTTGGCTCGGGTTTTGAGCCTGGTTTGGACTGGGTTTGGTTCGGGTTTTGAGCCTGGTTTGGACTGGGTTTGGTTCGGGTTTTGAGCCTGGTTTGGCCTGGGTTTGGTCCTGCTTGAGTCGTGATAGTCCAGGTGTAGCTTTGGTTTTGTAACATCACAACAATCTAGTTTTAAATTGAGCTGGAACACAGGTGTATTAAGCTGTTTCACTCAGATTTCAGATTTATTGACCTGGTTTCTGGTTCATATCTCTGTAATTACTGGGTCTAAATGGACAAAAATGGAGAATGGATTCAAAATGAAGTGTACTATAAATGTTTCAATGATTATCTAGTTGGTTTTAAGTGTTTGTGTTGGAAAAAAGCAACAAATTTGAATTTCCAGGGCAGAAAGTTTGCTTTTCGATAACAAACGATGGACAAAACACAATTTTCTAGCCTTACAATTGTATTTTAGCTTCAAAAGAATCAAATTTATGGAATTGTATCTAATATATCTCTGGATAAAATAAAAAATATACTGTGGGCTTAACATTTCTGTGAGTATTTTTCAGTAAAACCCATCAATCTGGATTGTTCCTTTATCAAAAATGCATTATGTATGCAACATGATGTAAAATACAATAATAAATGTGTTTAAAGCAGCTCTGGTGTCACTCACATGTGTCTGAGGCTTTTACTTTTCCAAAATCATCTACATTTTTTATATTTAATCTGATAATCTGAGGTCATTATCATTATATGTGTCCTTTAACTGAGACAACATCTAAAACATAATGTTTTAAGTTCATGCACGGACAAAACACCAAACCTCTTGTGGCAACTGTCCAAAACTTTTTATTTATGATTCAGTTTCAGCAAATAGCCTTCATCCAATCTTTGTTTAGACCCCAACGAACGACAGACAGATGGGAAACAGAGTGAATGTCAGGAAATTATCACAAAGACAATTGAACCTAGACAGTCTGAGAGAACAACCTTCTACTGACTGAGAATTAAACAGGTAATCAGATACTGGCCCTTAGGCTTTTTACGTGCACAATGCACGGGGAAGCAAGTGGCGCTCATCAGCTCGTCCCACCAGCAGAAGTGACACTCTGTTCAACTTTCTGCAGCCTCTTCCAACTTGCCACTCCCTTCCCCTGCGCTTTTATTCAGTTTAGACAGGCATAGGTCAGCATACTTCTGGTGCTCCCATGACCTCGCAGGGCAGGAGGCAACAGCTGTTATTGACAGATAAGTGAATTAGTAAACAGGTCAAGAACAATACTATATCTATTGTTGAAACAGCATTGCTTGCACTAAACATCTAGTTCTCTAGTGACTAGCATTTCACACGTAAGCACATTCCTATAAATGCATTGTTATTACCAGAAATGTGTCATTTTGACAATCCCAATAAAATTCTCTTACAGTGAAACATGACACATTTTTCCATTTTTTTATCTCCCGTTCATTGCGTTTGCACCTCTACTACTTCTTCTTCTTCTTGATGTTCGTCTTTATCCTCGCACCAATCCGTCTCGTTCTTTCTGTAACGCTATGGAAATTAAATTCAGAACGCATTTGTTCTTTTGCGCTTTCACCGTCGTCTTCCTAACCCCTAAAGCCAAACGCAACACGGCATTAACAATAACAAACCAATGTTACGACGCTATTTTGAGCCCTTCTTAAACGTACGACGTGGCCCTCGTTACTTAAAACAAACCATTTCCGTGAGGTGTTTTCGACGGCAAACGAGGAATTATGCAACGGCGTGTTCTGTGCGTCGTAATGAAGGCACAATCAAAGCTAATATGGACAAGGCAAACCTGTGCGTACTCTAATTACCAGAATAAACATTAAATTATTCAGCGGTTGTGTCGTCCATGTTCTCGTCTGCGTCGAGGAGTTGAAGAACCTCGGCGTCACCGATTCTCTCTGAGGAAAAGGACAAGGAAACACGTCTAAGTCTTAAGTACAGATGCAGCAATGTGGTTTATGAGTAATAGTTTTCATTTAAAGTAGAGCTTGGCTAAGTCTGACCAGGTTTGGGATTAGATTTGACTGAAATATGAACTGACAAACTGTTAAAAGAATGACGTGTTTTAGAACGTCTTTAGTGGTGTCTTTGTTCTCATTTTAAACACAACCAGGAGAATTGACAAAAAGACTGAAATATGAACCGACAAACTGATAAAATAATCGGAATGTTTTGTTGCTTGTAGTCATGTTTTATCACTTTTAGTTCTGTTTTTGTCACTTTTCGTCATGTTTTTGTCACTTTTAGTCACGATTTTGTCACTTTTAGTTGTCTTTTTGTCATTTTTAGTTCTGTTTTGGTCACTTTTCGTCATGTTTTTGTCACTTTTCGTCATGTTTTTGTCACTTTTAGTCACTATTTTGTCACTTTTAGTTGTCGTTTTGTCATTTTTAGTTCTGTTTTTGTCACTTTTCGTCATGTTTTTGTCACTTTTAGTCACGATTTTGTCACTTTTAGTTGTCATTTTGTCATTTTTAGTTCTGTTTTTGTCACTTTTCGACATGTTTTAGTCACATTTCGTCATGTTTTTGTCACTTTTAGTCACTATTTTGTCACTTTTAGTTGTCGTTTTGTCATTTTTAGTTCTGTTTTTGTCACTTTTCGTCATGTTTTTGTCACTTTTAGTCACGATTTTGTCACTTTTAGTTGTCTTTTTGTCATTTTTAGTTCTGTTTTGGTCACTTTTCGTCATGTTTTTGTCACTTTTCGTCATGTTTTTGTCACTTTTAGTCACTATTTTGTCACTTTTAGTTGTCGTTTTGTCATTTTTAGTTCTGTTTTTGTCACTTTTCGTCATGTTTTTGTCACTTTTAGTCACGATTTTGTCACTTTTAGTTGTCTTTTTGTCATTTTTAGTTCTGTTTTTGTCACTTTTCGTCATGTTTTTGTCACTTTTCGTCATGTTTTTGTCACTTTTAGTAAAGATTTTGTCACTTTTAGTTGTCGTTTGTCATTTTTAGTTCTGTTTTTGTCACTTTTCGTCATGTTTTTGTCCCTTTTAGTCACGATTTTGTCACTTTTAGTTGTCTTTGTCATTTTTAGTTCTGTTTTTGTCACTTTTCGTCATGTTTTGTCACTTTTAGTCACGATTTTGTCAATTTTAGTTATGTTTTTGTCAATTTTAGTTCTGTTTTTGTCAATTTTAGTCATGTTTTTGTCACTTTTAGTCACGATTTAGTCACTTTTAGTCATGTTTTTGTCACTTTTTGTTATGTTTTTGTCACTTTTCATCATGTTTTTGTCACTTTTCGTCACGTTTTTGTCACTTTTAGACATGGGTTAGGGTTAGTCATGTTTTAGTTGCTTTTTCACATTTTGTCACTTTTAATAGCAATTTTGTCATGTTTTATTCATTTTTTGTTGGATTTTTGTCACTTAGTCGTGTTTTTGTTCACATTTTAAACACAACCAGGAGAATTGACAAAGGACAGGACTTATGACAGAATCTGAATGTTTCTGCTTACAGTCTTGTTTTTGTCACTTTTAGTCGTGTTTTAGTCACTTTTATTTTGCGTTTTTGTCACTGTTAGTCTTGTTTTTGTCACTTTTAGTTTTTGTTCACATTTTAAACACAACCAGCAGGGTTGACAAAAGACTGAAATATGAACTGACAAATTACTCAGAGAATCACCTGTTTTGGAACATTCTTGTCTCTTTTAGTTGCATTTTTGTCACTCAATCGTTTCGTCAGTTGTGTTTTTGTTCACATTTCAAATACAACCGGGAGAATTGACAAAAAGACTGAGAAATGAAATCTATTTTAGCTACGTTTTGTCACTTTTAGTTGTCGTTTTGTCATTTTTAGTTCTGTTTTTGTCACTTTTCGTCATGTTTTGTCACTTTTAGTCACGATTTTGTCACTTTTAGTTGTCTTTTTGTCATTTTTAGTTCTGTTTTGGTCACTTTTCGTCATGTTTTTGTCACTTTCGTCATGTTTTTGTCACTTTTAGTCACTATTTTGTCACTTTTAGTTGTCGTTTTGTCATTTTTAGTTCTGTTTTTGTCACTTTTCGTCATGTTTTTGTCACTTTTAGTCACGATTTTGTCAATTTTAGTTGTCTTTTTGTCATTTTTAGTTCTGTTTTTGTCACTTTTCGTCATGTTTTTGTCACTTTTAGTCATGTTTTTGTCACTTTTAGTCACTATTTTGTCACTTTTAGTTGTCGCTTTGTCATTTTAGTTCTGTTTTTGTCACTTTTCGTCATGTTTTTGTCACTTTTAGTCACGATTTTGTCACTTTTAGTTGTCTTTTTGTCATTTTTAGTTCTGTTTTTGTCACTTTTCGTCATGTTTTTGTCACTTTTAGTCACGATTTTGTCACTTTTAGTTGTCTTTTTGTCATTTTTAGTTCTGTTTTTGTCACTTTTCGTCATGTTTTTGTCACTTTTAGTCACGATTTAGTCACTTTTAGTCATGTTTTTGTCACTTTTTGTTATGTTTTTGTCACTTTTCGTCACGTTTTTGTCACTTTTCGTCATGTTTTTGTCACTTTTAGACATGGGTTAGGGTTAGTCATGTTTTAGTTGCTTTTTTTCACATTTTGTCACTTTTAATAGCAATTTTTGTCATGTTTTATTCATTTTTTGTTGGATTTTTGTCACTTAGTCGTGTTTTTGTTCACATTTTAAACACAACCAGGAGAATTGACAAAAGGACAGGACTTATGACAGAATCTGAATGTTTTGTTGCGTACAGTCTTGTTTTTGTCACTTTTAGTCGTGTTTTAGTCACTTTTATTTGCGTTTTTGTCACTGTTAGTCTTGTTTTTGTCACTTTTAGTTTTTGTTCACATTTTAAACACAACCAGCAGGGTTGACAAAAAGACTGAAATATGAACTGACAAATTACTCAGAGAATCACCTGTTTTGGAACATTCTTGTCTCTTTTAGTTGCATTTTTGTCACTCAATCGTTTCGTCAGTTGTGTTTTTGTTCACATTTCAAATACAACCGGGAGAATTGACAAAAAGACTGAGAAATGAAATCTATTTTAGCTACGTTTTGTCACTTAGTCGTGTTTTACTCGCTTTTTGTCACAATTTTGTTACTTATAGTCGAGTTTTTGTCGTTTTTAGTCGTGCTTTTGTCACTTTTAGTCACGTTTTTGTCACTTGTAGTATAATTTTTGTCACTTACTGTATTATGCATTCTATGTGTTGTTACTGGGCTTCAAACTTGCAACTTTCAAGACATTGTAAGGCACTGTACCTGTTTTTTTCTGTTCTGAAACGTGTCAAGTCTTTACAGCAGTCACATGTAGCGAGTTTTGCCGTCCCCGTTCCAGCTAACTTTTTGTATCGCCTTTCTTTTTTTCCATTAATAATCATTTTACTCCAGTTTTTCCTTTTACTTAGAGCAGCAATTTCCTGTTCTCTACTAAAATATCTGAAATACCGATGTTATGTAAAGATAATAATGCATTTCATAACGGCAGATGGTTTAAATAGTCCCCTAATCGCGAATAATGGACATGTGGCCCGTCCGTCGCTGAATGAGACGCGTTATAGCCATTATGTCATTTACTGCTCAGATGTTTCACAGTGTTCCCATTGAAAAGGAAAGGATTTCAGTCAAGATTAACCACGGAAACTGCAATTTATACAGAACCTGTGACATAATACATTGGTTTATCCCATTTTTTGTTGTACTTAAAGGCCCTGTACCTGTTTTTTACTGTTTTGAAATGTGGAAACAGAACTAGTTCATGTTAAAGTCTTTACATCTGTCTCGTGTATCGCTCACTTACATAATGCAGTCCCAGCATCATAAATACTCAACACGAGATGAACAACAAGACAAATATCGGATATCATAATCGGCTCAAAAAACCTGATAAAAATGATTGGTAACGCTTTAGATTAAGGTTGGCCCCTCCATCACTCAAAGAATTCATCCAGCTGTCGGCAGATACGGCTTCAAGAGTAACCCGAGGTACCACAAGAGGATTGTGTAACATCCCTAAATGCAGAACTGCTTTCGCTCAATCTGCGTTTTCATTTAGGGCTGTTAAACAATGGAACGCACTCCCATCTGAGTTGTTGAGCTTAAATAGTCTTTCAGCCTTTAATACAGAGGTGAAAGCATGTTTTTTAGAAAAGCAAACATGTACGCACAATTAGGAATGATTGAAATGTAAACGTTGATTATATAGAGAATGTGTTATAGGTACACCAGTTTTTGCTAACTGGTGATGAAAGTTTGTGAGAATGAGTGTATGAATATGTTGTATGCGTTGGTGAGTTTGCGTAGATGCTGCTGGTACAAGCATCTCTGCCATTGTGCTTACTTACAAAACGGCGAAATGAGTCGAGACAACAAGCAGAAGCTCGTCATTTTCTGTTTCAGGGTCAGTGCTCTGATTCAAGAGATGGTAGTTTTTAATAACTATCATGTGATGAATGTTAAACGCAAAAAATATTATCATGAACGTCCTTAGAGTGGAATATGAAATGGGGAATATAGCAAAAATATTAGCCGTTAAACATGCTCTTGAGTATCTTAAATTTGCCATCTTGAAACAAAAATAATGGACTAAATGAAAGGATTTGTTTGCTCTGTGAAATGTCACTTACTGAGTGCATCCAGCCTGCAGATGGCGCTAGCACTGTACACAGTGTAGTTATTTTAGCACTTAAGAGATGCTATGATGTGGGTTAGCAGTGGCAGTGATCGTGTTTAGAGGCAGAAACGCTCACAATGAATAAAACATTAAAACATTAACACATTAAAACAGCGAAATATTCTCGGATAAATGACGTATGAAATCTGAAAAATCGACATGGCTCAAGGGAGTTCAGCAGGAAGTGTGTTTGACGCTCAGAGTGAGTTTGGACAGATGCTGCTGGTACAAGCATCTCTGCCATTGTGCTTAATGTAATTGTACATTGTCCTAATAAACAAATAAATGAAATAAACGAATGAAAAGGTTCCTTAGTAAACTATTTATAATGCATTAATAAGCACTTGTTATGTGTTTTTAAGCACTTTCAAGGCATTTACAAGCATTTATAAGCGTGATAATTGAAAATAATTTAATATTTGCTCATTGATGCTCTGTACATGTGGTTTATTCACTCAAACATGTTTTGGTTAATGGATTATAAACATGTATAAGGCGTTAGAAGTGCATAACATGTATAAGATGTTGTCCAAGATGGCGCCGCTGACGGATGCCCTGGCGTTTTGGTGCGCTCTATGTTGTTTGTTTTTGTGCGTTAATCGTGTGTCCGCGTGCTCTTACACCCGTGAAGAGCTCTTAAACATCAAAACTTCTGCCCCCACGGACTTATTTCCAGTTTTTTTAGCGTCTGCTGCAGACTTAGCGCTAGTTTTGGCCAAAAGAGACGCCGCAGAAGAGGAAAGCGCGCGGGGGCTCTCGTGCGCCTTCGGAAACGCGGCGCGCGTACGCCCTTACCTGGGATTTTCCTCTCCAACGTCCGCTCACTCAGCAACAAGATGGACGAACTGGCGCTGCTGATGAAGAGGAACAGAGACTTTTCTTCGTCTTCTGTTTTGTGTTTCACGGAGACGTGGCTCAGCGAGTCGATCCCGGACTGCGCGCTCCATTTGGAGGGATTCCAGCTCCTCCGCGCCGACAGACAAAGGGATCTCTCCGGGGGAAAAACAAAAGGCGGTGGAGTCTGTTTCTTCATCAACAACGCTTGGTGCTCCGATGTGACTGTGATCTCCAAACTCTGCTCTCCTGATCTGGAATATCTCTTCATTAACTGTAAACCATTCTACTCTCCACGTGAGTTTGCTTCATTCATTCTCGCCGCTGTTTACATCCCGCCTTGCGCGAACGTACACGAGGCACAGCGCGTGTTAGCGGAGCGGGTTTTGAATACGGAGCAGGACTTCCCGGACTCCTTGTTGATCATCCTTGGGGATTTTAACAAGGGTAATCTCAGCCAGGAACTACCAAAGTACAGACAGTTTATTAAATGCCCGACCAGAGAGCAGAACACGCTGGATCATTGTTACACTACAGTGAGTGGGTCCTTCCGCGCGGTTCCTCGTGCTGCCCTAGGGCTCTCAGATCACGCCATGATCCACCTGATCCCCACGTACAGACAGAGGCTGAAGCTCTCCAAACCTGTAGTGAGGACTTCTAAGAAGTGGACCAGCGAGGCAGTGGAGGAACTACGCGCGTGTTTGGACATTACAGACTGGGATGTGTTCAAAACTGCCACGGATGGTTTGGATGAGTACACGGACACTGTGACGTCATACATCCAGTTCTGTGAGGACAGTATCATCCCCACACGCACCAGGGTGATTTATAACAATGACAAGCCCTGGTTCACACCCAAACTGAGGCAGCTCAGGCAGCAGAAGGAGGCAGCTTTCAGAGCAGGGGACAGAGAGAGCTACAAAGGTGCTAAGTACAGATTTAGCAGGGAGGTGTCAAGAGCTAGATCTCTGTACAACACGCCTAAAGCAGTCTTTCTCTGCTAACAACGCCTCAGCGGTTTGGAGGACTTAGGCAGATCACCAACTACAAGCCCAAAGCCCCCATGCTGCTGACGACCAGAAACTCGCGCTGAACAGCTCGCCTCCTTCTATTCACGATTCGAAATCTCAACCCCCTCCCCCACCTATCTCACTACAATAGACATTTCTGCCAATCACACCCCGGGTCCCCCCACCTCCCCCACTGGCCTTTCACTACACAGGGACAATGTAAGGAAACAGTTTCGGAAGTCCAACCCCCGGAAAGCTGCTGGACCAGACGGTGTCTCCCCCGCCACCCTGAGACACTGTGCGGACGAGCTGACTCCTGTCTTCACAGACATTTTTAACACCTCCCTGGAGTCATGCCATGTCCCAGCCTGCTTCAAGTCGTCCATCATCGTCCCTGTTCCCAAGAAGCCCCGGATCACTGGACTTAATGACTTCAGGCCTGTGGCGCTGACGCCTGTCGCCATGAAGTCCTTTGAGCGCCTGGTCCTGCCCCATCTCAAGTCCTTCACCTCCTCCGCCCTGGACCCACTGCAGTTCGCCTACAGAGCCAACAGATCTGTAGACGACGCCATCAACCTGGCCCTCCACTTCATCCTGAAGCATCTGGACTCCCGGAACCTACGCCAGGGTCCTGTTTGTGGACTTCAGCTCTGCATTCAACACCATCATCCCTGCTCTGCTCCAGGACAAGCTCTCTCAGCTCCACGTGCCTGACTCCATCTGCAGGTGGATCACTGACTTCCTGACGGACCGGAGGCAGTGCGTGCGGCTGGGGAAGAATGTCTCAGAGACTCGGACTATCAACACAGGAACTCCACAGGGCTGTGTACTTTCTCCTCTGCTCTTCTCCCTGTACACCAACTGCTGCAACTCCAGCCACGACTCTGTAAAACTGATCAAGTTTGCAGACGACACCACCCTCATCGGACTCATCTCGGATGGCGATGAGTCTGTCTACAGGAGGGAGGTGGATCGGCTGGTGTCCTGGTGCAGCACCAACAACCTGGAGCTCAACGCCCAGAAGACAGTGGAGATGATCGTGGACTTCAGGAAAGTCTCAGCCCCCCTGCCCCCCCTCGCCCTGACAGACTCTCCCATCACCACCGTAGACTCTTTCCGCTTCCTTGGCACCACCATCACTCAGGACCTCAAGTGGGAGCCGACCATCAGCTCCATCATCAAGAAGGCCCAGCAGAGGATGTACTTCCTGCGGCAGCTGAGGAAAGCCAAGCTGCCGGCGCAGATGATGGTGCAGTTCTACACGGCCATCATCGAGTCCATCCTCACCTCCTCCATCACCGTGTGGTACGCTGGAGCCACAGCCAGGGACAAACAGAGACTACAGCGCATTGTGTCTCTGCTGAGAAGGTGATCGGCTGCAGCCTTCCATCTGTCCAGGACCTGTACGTCTCCAGGACTCGGGGACGAGCAGGTCGGATCACAGCTGACCCTTCTCACCCTGGACACGGACTATTTGAGCCACTCCCCTCGGGCAGGAGGCTACGGTCCATCCGGACCAGAACCTCCCGCCACAAGAACAGTTTCTTTCCCTCTGCCGTTGGACTCATGAACACTTTGTAACACCTGTCACTTCAACAATAATACTATTTAAGAACAATCTATTTGCACTACTCATTTGCACATTGCACTATCTGCCAACTGTACATTCTGTATATAGTCTATCTTAGTCTATTTTATTCTTAATTTTATGCATGCCTTTTTATATATTTTTTATATTTTATCCTTTGCTTTATGTTGCACCTACGCCGAAGCAAGTTCCTACGTTTGTGAATTTCACTGACAATGGCAATAAACAATTTCTGATTCTGATTCTGATAAACAAACTATTAGAGCTTATTAACATTTTATAAATAGTTAACTAAGAAACCTTAATCTAAAGCGTTACCAAATTATTTTATTACTAAACAGTTGTCAGTTATTTTACCTGGTTTATCTTGCGCTGAACTGGAGCTCTGTTTTCTATTCGGGCCGCGGAGAGAGAGGTCAAGAGGTCAGACACGTTTTGAATTCAGAATAAAGCCGGCAGAACATTTTAACGGTGAGTTCAAACCTGTGACTCTGCTGCGGTTGCCAGGTTGGATCCACGCTGGGGTTGTACTGCGGGGGGAGGTGAGGGTACAGTCTGAGGTCCTGGCTTTGGGGGTCCGTCCCGTCCAGAGCCTGCTTGATCATCCCCAGCACGTGGTCTTTCTCTGAGGAAGGAAACGGAGGCTGTTTCATGGCGAGAAACGACAAGACGGTCTGTTTTCTAGAGATAAATTGCCCGAAATGTTGATTATTTTATGTTCTGTTCGTCGTCAACTGCGATATTGAGCTAAAAGTGACGTAATAATCGAAGTAGATCCATTGATTTAATGGTCGAAAGTGATTCTCTGATGCTGGTTTTGCCTCTTCGCAGCAGCAGGTTTTCATTTAATGGGTTAGAAAAACTGCTAAATGTTTCCTTAAATCCAAAAATATTACTCAAACATGTATCAAATCACTCAAAATACAATAGAAAAACATTATAACATGGTAAAAAGCTAATATATGTTGATTTTGTGTAATATTTCTCGCTTATTGTCTCACATATTTCACTGGAATAGAACGAAAAAAATCTTATTCCACTAGAAATAAGGGAAACAAGCTATTGGCAAATGACAAGTCACATTTTACTTAAATTAGGATGATTATTTGGCAATTAGCAAGTTTATTCCGATGATTCATTCGTGCATATTTGAGTATTAATAGTCAGTCTGCTCGGTCTCACTCGATGAACCCGTGTCATTTTTGATTTTCAGATAATTAGTTAAGTTAACGTTTTATTAAAATTGTGCGAGGGTTTTTTGGGGTTAAATACGACATTAAACTCAAATGATGGTTGCTCAAGTTACAGCCCTGATGCGCTCTGATTTAATTTGTTTTAATTATGAGTTTTTAAGTCAGGACGATTCGGTGTTTGAAATAGTTTAAAGTGCGTACGACAGGTTTTTATGATTTTCTAGTTTTGACTTTATTTGATGGAATAAAACCTGTTGAGAATATAAATGATAGTTTTAGACCAATCAGGTGCCAGTTTGTGAAGAAAAGTTGACAAATATGTTGAAATTTACAGGAAGTAGAGCAGAGTTCCAAAACACGATGACATCACACTGGGGAGACACACCAGGGACAATTTACAACCAAGAAACACATTTTTCTGATCCTTTAAACATGAATTCATCAAAATAAAGGCGTTCCTATATGTTTTTATTTGTCAAACAATAATTACTGTGACATTTGAGGAGTTTTCACCCAGTGTACAACATGGTTTCTAGGCAACAGTTACAGAATTCCCCAGTGTGATGTCATGATTTACAACCAGGAAGTAAAAATTTAAACCTAAAAAAATGCCAAACTGGGATAAAAATAGCTTTGTTTTCAGCAGAATCTTGAATATAATTATCTTAACTGTGTTTTAGTGAAAAGAGTACTTCAACCTGTCAGAGGCCCTTTAAGTCCATTTAAAGGCGCTGTACCTGAGTTTTACTGTTTAAATGTGAAAAACAAAACTACTTTATCTACCGGATTTTTGATTTTCTTTAGTTTTTTAATTTTTTTTTGCAGAAAGTCAAATCTGTGTTTCTCCAGCTCAGATATAAAAGCATCTATTCAGGTGAAAATGACCACAGCGCTTTCTCTGCATCTGTTTATAGAGCGTTTTATTCTATGAGAAGCAGGAAGTGCACTGTTAGCATGCTAATGTTTGTTAGCTTTAAACTCGCGCTTTGCTCAGAGACTGGTGACAAGTGCTTATTCATCTTATCCCGCCCACTTTTGCCTCTTTTTTTCTACAAATACGCACTTTTGTTGTAAACGCACTTTCGTTTGAACTCCGTTAAAGCTAATGATGAACGAGGGAAAAGTCTCGCCGCTAAAATGTTACATAAAGTAGATTGATTTGTGTAAAATGTTTAATGAACACGAGCAACAACAAGTCACAACGCAACGATTTCCTGGTCAGTCTGAAAACGTCTTTTTTATCAGCGTATAACTCATTTTCTGTTGAGCTTGACTGCTCCGTGTGAACTACAACGGAAACAAGACGGCGGCGCAAACAGCAACTTCTGGAATAAGGTGAATAAACTCGAGGCGGTGAATATTTATGATGCTGGGACTGCATTTGGAAAGTGAGTGATGCATGTGACTGATGTGAAGACTTTAACATCAACTAGTTCTGTTTTTTCATGTTTCAAAACAGTAAAAATCAGGTACAGCCCCTTTAATGCAATACTTTTAAAGGGGCAATATGTGTAAAGTACAGTGGAGGCTTTGAAACCTTTTTTATGTTATTATTCTGTCTGGACTGTTCCTCAAAATGGCATAAAACCAATTTCCGTGGCGACAAAATAATGTAAGTTCATGTGAATAAACTAAAAGAATCTAAAAATCAAAACGATTTACAACTTTTTACAACATTGTGGTGCATTCGGGGCAAAGAAATAACCTTTTTATGACACAAAAACACTTACATAGTGCACCTTTAAATGTTTTGTAGCTAATTCTGAAACTGGTGAGTCATTTGTCAATTTTGCAGTTCTAATGTCTACTTTAGTATTTGTGATTTAAAAAAGAACATCAAACTATAAGACAGGAAAGAAATTAAGGACATCGTACGCTCTTGAAGATTAAATTTCCAAAGATGGCCTTAAAAAAAACCCTAAAAAAAACAAATTAGTCCTCTTCAACTGCTACTTTTAGACTTGAACGATCTGTGTTGAACTCGCCCTTTCAGTTAAAGCCGACTGGAAGATATTCTATTCAGTATTTTTCTCAGAAGACGTTTGCTTTGCGCACCTCAAAGGTCAAAATGGAAAATTTCACAAAAGAAAGATCCGTTCTTATTATATATCTGAACTAGATATTCAGTGAACTGTGAGTTGACTTTCACAAAATCATCTGACCTCTCGGAAAAGTCGGCCACAGCTGCAAAGATATTCTGTTCGTTTCTTTCATGAATGTCACAAGAAGAATTAGAAACTAGGTGAAAGCCGTAAAATAGAAAATAAACCTTTTTCTGCCTTTCTTTGTGTGACACTTGGATAAAAATGCATGGAATTAAAGGTGGACTATGTAACATTAGGGCTGTCGCTAACCATTATTTTAGTTGTCAACTTTTTTCAATTAGTCGACTTGTCAAATGATTATTTCTATTGGATATTATCAGCCAAATAAAGGTTGACATGTGGGATTGGAGGCTTCTAGACAGAGAATATTTATAAATAAAATGAATTGAATTGAAATGAGGCTCATGTTTTAGGAAAAGCAGGTCTGAATGATAACTATTTTGGCTATTTGTTTGGGCATTTTAAATTACCTACAGATTAAATCAAAGACATTGCGTGAGGCTGTGAGGAGAGGAAAGGGGGTGCTTTGATCAGGTTATAGTGTGTTCAGTGAGACAGAAAAGATTTCCTGCACAGAGAGAAGCAGAGGAGGTGCTTTCTGCCTTATTAAACGTCTTTGTGCGTCCGTGCGGTGGTTGTGAATGTATTTTCGGGCCGTTTGAAGCCCCCGTCGTCGCCCCCTGCTGTCTCTGAGCGGAAAACCAGCTGCAACTTTTACTGACGTCGGCCCAAAGACAACTGTCCTGAGAAACACTGGCTCTCTTTTTTATGTTTAGTGACATGAAATATGTGATTACATTTCCAATAAATAAAATAAAAAGGAAGAGGAAAAAAAAAGAAGCCTTTGTCGTCGTTCTACTGGGAGTGTACGTTCTCAATAGATTTGCAGGGGGAGCTCTGTCGCTGAAGTTACTGCTTTAAGTTACGTTTCTGTCACTTTTAGTTACGGTTTTATCTCTATTAGTGTTGTTTTGGTCGCTTTAAGTCATTTTTTGTCACTTTCAATGGCGTTTCTGTCACTTTTAGTTACGGTTTTATCTCCATTAGTGTTGTTTTGGTCGCTTTAAGTCATTTTTTGTCACTTTCAATGGCGTTTCTGTCACTTTTAGTTACGGTTTTATCTCTGTTAGTGTTGTTTTGGTCGCTTTAAGTCATTTTTTGTCACTTTCAATGGTGTTTCTGTCACTTTTAGTTACGGTTTTATCTCTGTTAGTGTTGTTTTGGTCGCTTTAAGTCATTTTTTGTCACTTTCAATGGCGTTTCTGTCACTTTTAGTTACGTTTGTATCTCTATTAGTGTTGTTTTGGTCGCTTTAAGTCGTTTTTTGTCACTTTCAATGGTGTTTCTGTCACTTTTAGTTACGGTTTTATCTCTGTTAGTGTTGTTTTGGTCGCTTTAAGTCATTTTTTGTCACTTTCAATGCATGCTTCTGTCTCACTTTTAGTTACGGTTTTATCTCTATTAGTGTTGTTTTGGTCGCTTTAAGTCATTTTTTGTCACTTTCAATGGTGTTTCTGTCACTTTTAGTTACGGTTTTATCTCTGTTAGTGTTGTTTTGGTCGCTTTAAGTCATTTTTTGTCACTTTCAATGGTGTTTCTGTCACTTTTAGTTACGTTTGTATCTCTATTAGTGTTGTTTTGGTCGCTTTAAGTCATTTTTTGTCACTTTCAATGGTGTTTCTGTCACTTTTAGTTACGGTTTTATCTCTGTTAGTGTTGTTTTGGTCGCTTTAAGTCATTTTTTGTCACTTTCAATGGTGTTTCTGTCACTTTTAGTTACGGTTTTATCTCTGTTAGTGTTGTTTTGGTCGCTTTAAGTCATTTTTTGTCACTTTCAATGGCGTTTCTGTCACTTTTAGTTACGTTTGTATCTCTATTAGTGTTGTTTTGGTCGCTTTAAGTCATTTTTTGTCACTTTCAATGGAGTTTCTGTCACTTTTAGTTATGGTTTTATCTCCATTAGTGTTGTTTTGGTCGCTTTAAGTCATTTTTTGTCACTTTCAATGGCGTTTCTGTCACTTTTAGTTACGGTTTTATCTCTATTAGTGTTGTTTTGGTCGCTTTAAGTCATTTTTTGTCACTTTCAATGGTGTTTCTGTCACTTTTAGTTACGGTTTTATCTCTGTTAGTGTTGTTTTGGTCGCTTTAAGTCATTTTTTGTCACTTTCAATGGCGTTTCTGTCACTTTTAGTTACGGTTTTATCTCTGTTAGTGTTGTTTTGGTCGCTTTAAGTCATTTTTGTCACTTTCAATGGCGTTTCTGTCACTTTTAGTTACGTTTGTATCTCTTTTAGTGTTGTTTTGGTCGCTTTAAGTCATTTTTTGTCACTTTCAATGGCGTTTCTGTCACTTTTAGTTATGGTTTTATCTCCATTAGTGTTGTTTTGGTCGCTTTAAGTCATTTTTTGTCACTTTCAATGGCGTTTCTGTCACTTTTAGTTACGTTTGTATCTCTATTAGTGTTGTTTTGGTCGCTTTAAGTCATTTTTTGTCACTTTCAATGGCGTTTCTGTCACTTTTAGTTACGGTTTTATCTCTATTAGTGTTGTTTTGGTCGCTTTAAGTCATTTTTTGTCACTTTCAATGGCGTTTCTGTCACTTTTAGTTACGGTTTTATCTCTGTTAGTGTTGTTTTGGTCACTTTAAGTCATTTTTTGTCACTTTCAATGGCGTTTCTGTCACACTGTAAACCCAAATAGTATTCTTTACTTGTCAAATGTCAGTAAGTTTACTAAAAGCAAACAAAAATAGGGTATTTACTGAAAATTGTGGAGTAATATAATGCTTTTTTAAAGTATGAGTAACATTTACTAGACTTCTGTAAGTAATGTTACTCACAAAGTGTAAACATTAGTCTAACTTTCCTTTGGACTGTGATGTTACTTATCAAAACTAAGTAATATATTATATTTTGAATCAAGAGTAATGTGACAAACTGAAACTTAGCCATCTTACTCACAAGGTCCAACTGTTATGAAGTTACCAATCAAAAGTAACATTACTTGCCTACAAGTAGTAAACTGAACTCATGGAAGAACAAGGGTTATTGGACATGCACACTCCCTCCCTCCCTCTCTTTTCCCGCCTGTGGACGACAGACAGAGCGCTGAGTCATCGAAAGGAAGGATTTAACTTTGTCTAATTTAAGGTAATTATTTGGTTTATTTGATATTTGTTCTTTCAGTTAGTGATATTATTGTGATTAACAGCAGTTGTAAATGTTTATTAGACGCTACAATATGACAGTTATTTGGAAGTTGTGGCTTCCCTCCTTAAAAAGGGAGACCTAGCTAGCTAGCTCCGGTTTAGCTAAAGTAGGCTACAGACTGCTAATGAAGTAGCTTCAACCTTTTCACTTGTTATCACTCTGGTTGTTCAAAAACGGACTAAAACGACTTTTTTGTGTGTAATTTTACTTCCGTAATTACATTAGCTGCTCCCTGGGCGCGTGCGTGTGGACATTGGCTTATGGTAAACTGCTGTTGTTGAACATTTGAGGTGTTTTGTGACATTTTCAAGCACTTGACACGGAGAGCAACATTACTAGCTTTACTATTTCACTCAATACCACAATATGTGTCGTGTCGGGATACATTAAACTTGTCTACAATTTCTCTTGAACGTGATGCCTTAGCGGAGAGGACATGCACGAAGGAGAGACGCAGAACTGGCTCGTGGTGAAATTATTAATTGTTGGTAGCAACGTACTACTCACACTAGAGTTGTACCGTGGCTTTTCAAAGCGGTCACATTGAAATGTACACGCATGACCAGTCCTACCTGTGGCTACAGTCTCCTAGTCCACACCTTTCTCCTCTCCAAACAGCACGCGTCGGCGTGTTGTTGTCACCGGCTTTGATCGCGCACTCGCGAGACAACGTACTCACACGATAACCATTCATTAACACAAGGAATAGAATAGGAATTGCGGTGAGCTCTGGCGTGGGGCAAATCATTTCAATCCATCGGAAAAAATCCGGATCACCACGGCACCACCGCACGGCGCACGATCTGAGCTCCTCGCAGTTTTAAAGCTACAGAAAAGCCGAAGTTGGACCGCGTGCAATGTCCCGGGGTGGCAACGAGCACGAACAACACGGAGATAACCTGTAACAGTTCTATGAGATTTAAACTAACTCTAGTGTGTTTGCAGAGGATCAAGGTGTTTCCTACGTATACGTTTTCTCCGTCAAGTTTCCTTTGATGCTGTGTTTGTGACGTGAATCTGAGGAGCTGCATGTCCTTCATACACTGTGAGGTAATACTAGGTTTGCTGTGTAACTCCAATTCTATGTATGTAATTGTCAAAGGTGGGTACAGTATCCAGATATTGTACTCAAGTAAGAGTAACTGTCTGGGTGTAACATCTGATTTATAATTTGAAGTCAATTTCATTGGAGTCAAAACATTAAGCAAAGCTCAAATCTGGTATTTTCACACAAAAGCTACCAAACTAAATCATATCTTAAGAAACAAGAAACACATGTTTAAATCATTTCTTATTGTCAACATTAAGCTTTTGTCACTTGTAGATTTACTCAGAGGGAAGAGGAACCAACATTTTTACTCAAGTAAGAGTATAGTTACTTGAGTAAAAATGTTACTAAAGTAGGAGTATTGTGTCTGAATGTTACTCCAAGAAGTACAATTTCTTGGGAAAAGTTACTTGAGTAAATGTAACTGAGTACAACCCACCTCTGGTAATTATGTGAAATGATTAATGTATTGGCACTAAAATCTTAAAATTTGAAGTGAAGGGCGAATTAAAGTTTGTTTACAGCAGTTCTTAAACTCTTAAACTTAAAAAATAGCCTATTGGTGCTATAATGGTAATAGTAAATCTTTTTTTTTTTTTTTTTTTTATAGCAACAGTTTTTGTTGAATAGGCCTTTTTAGTCAAATTGGATCTGGTCTTGTAAGAAATTCTGTGTACAATTTTGTGTTCATGCCATCTAAAAGAAACTAGATCACTGGGACTTGTCTGGACTGGATTCTAAACTTCAGGACAGTGTGTGAACAGCGTGACCTGAAATTGGACTAAAGTGTCTAATTTCAATGGGAGCAGGGAACATTTTCTAATTTCTCGCTATGAAATTAGAAGATGATTTTAGTATGCTAAATGCTAGTATACCATGCTCTGTTGAAGATGCTCATAAGTTGTTGTTTTTTCTTTTAAGGCTCCAGTTGTTTCAAGGCCTTATCGACGGAGGATTTACCAACTCAAAGGTAATAAATTGAATAATGAATATGATTCTTTTCAAAATTTAAGCACATCCAAGAGTATTGAAAAAAAAACAATAAACAGAACAGACATGGTTGTTGTAGATTTTGATTAATTGTGCAGAGTTATAGATTATCAATTGAAGAGGGTTGCTCTACTCTTCTTGATTAAAAAAAAAATGATGGCTAGAGTAATCATTATAGCCAACATTATATGGATACAGTGTTTTGATTTAATTATTGTTCATGTAAAAGAGGCCGACACAGTCTCTACATTTAAGACCAGGCTCAAAACGTTCCTCTTGAAATAGCTTATGGTCAGGCCAGTTAGGAACAGAAATAAAAACCTACAGTTTTAGCTACGCTGCCCTTGGAGCAACTCTGCTGGGGGAAGTATGGCAGCTTGAACACTATCCTCTGGTTTCATCAACAATATTTAAGATTTTAGTTTACGTGTGCTGCTTTTGACATGTTTTCACAACTCTGGACGCCCATCAGGGTAACTGAAGTTGTGATTATGTTTTAACAAAATAAATTGAATTGAATTGAAAAACCAAAGTTTGGATTTTTGGGGTTCACTGTTAAATGCAGAAAACTGTTAAATGGATCTATTTCTTACTATACTACAAAAACTACTACAATGTGCTCTCATTCTGTGTTTTTTTTCTCAGTCTGATGCTGCAACTGCAAGAACTGCAGTACTGTATGGCCCTCAAATCCTCCTTGGAGATAAATCAGCAGAGTTCTTAAAGACATGCTAGGTAAGTGTCTTAAGTTTTCAAAATTCCCAATGGTTTTGTTTACTGTCTCTAAAGAAGTTAACACAACTCACACCTAGTGTACACTGAGTCCAGTCCGGTCGCGGTCCGGGACCCGCGCGGGTCACTTGCAGACGCCTGTCACACCAGCTCCGGTTCACTGCGGTCCGGTTTTGACGAAATTCACGTAGATTCACGTGGTTTCGCGTGAGAAACACTCGTCAAATGACATGAAAGCCGCACCAGACCGCTGCGGTGTCTGGCAAAAATAGACTTCTAGTGGATTCTTTGCGGAGACTCTGCGCTGGCTGCCGGACCAGCGCCGCCAGAGCTCCGAGGTCGGTGTGACACAAGCATTGATTTTAAGCACTTTCTAAGTCTTGCGGGACCCGAACCAGAGCCGGACCAGAGTCAGTGTGCATCAGGCGTTAGCCATGTTTTTGTTTTTGTTTTTTTGTGATTGTGATATTTAATCTATTAATCTTATTTTAAACAAGAGGCCCTGAGGTCAGTTACATGTCTGTAATTATTTAAAAAATCCTTTTGGGGGATGAGTAAAACTAATTGTCAAATGCTGGGCCGGGCCAGAATGTGGATGGTAACAGATATGTCTTCACCAGATTTCTTTCATCAGACAACCTTACATTTCCTGTCACTGCACTCACTCATTGTGAGTGCAGGACACTCCTGATGACAACAAGTGCACTAACGATATTTTTCGATATATTGTGCAGCCATAGTCTATATGCACGAGTGCTCTTCCACTGCTGTTCAAAGCCTTTGATAAAGAGTCGCTTTTGCCCTCTAATGACATTTTTGGCATTACCTTATTACATTACATTACATTATCTTTCCAAAAATGAGCTGCCATTTAACTATTTAAGCCTGGTTTTTCAGGATTAACAAACGTAGAACAATATTGTGTAGAGGGAAAAAATACTTTTCTTTACAGTTTCAAAATGATGACATATATGCAATCAAAAAACTAATGCAGTTTTTGTCTATGTAGGATTGGGATGTGGACACAGACTTCAGAGATGTAGATCGTCGGCCTTTTGATGGTCCTTCCAGAAGACGCACCATCAAATCCACACAAAATTGAGATTCTTTTAAATTGCATGCAATTTTATCAATTTCTGGACATTTTTAGCCATTTATAAAAATTTGGATTGTTCATCTTCACTTGATGTCATTGCATGTTTCAATTCTCATGTAAAAAAGATTAGAGAAATTAAAACAACAATTGCATTTAATTAACAATGTTTTATTTAATGTACATTTTCATTCCATTGAGTACTGGAAGGGAGACACTATTTACTACAATAGCAGTACATATTATTATTGTAAATCCTTATAGTAATACAATTTTATATAAAGATATAGATAATGTACATACATATGGATCAAATTGGGTGAGTAGCCTTTTGCACTGTGACAGTTTAAAGTAAGTTTACTTGGAATGACTGATGAGTAATATTAAATAAAAATAATGATATCAGACCAACAAATTAAACTTTAGTTAACTAGTCAAATATTAGTTTTACAAACTTATAAATGTATTGATCACTTGTACTGGGTTTTTCTTAGTAAGCTGTACTTTCATATTTTTGGTTACTTTACTCATGACTGATGAGTAATTAAACCACAAAATATTATAATAGACCACTTAA
>CM033636.1:29132119-29387984 GCA_019453435.1 Rhinogobius similis | reverse complement strand
ACTGACAGTACTGTTACCACAGAGCATCTTTTAACAAAAGTCAAAAGGTTTGAAAATGGAATACACTATAATTTAAAGAAGCATGTGATTCACAAAGACATCCAGCTAAACAGTTGATGTTTTGTTTAAGCAAAGTTGAATACAATACAATACAATACAAGTGTCCTACCTTTCTGCCCTGTCCAGCTGCTGTCCACTCAGAAGGGGGTGGAGGTGGCACGGGCACAGGTCCGGTCACCACCACTCTTGGCTTGACCCTTCTGGTGGCGGGGCGCGATGGGGGAGGAGACACCGGGGCGGTGGGAGCAGGTGTCTCCAGCTGAGTGTAGCAAGCCTGCCAGATCAGCTGAGCGAAGATCCCCATCCCATGATCGTCACTCAGGTGGATCTGAAAGAGGGAGGAGACTATCAGACATAACAAATGAACAGGTTCAGGCTGAGGTGACCTAAAGGAAGACTTTGTCAGATCTGAGGTATTGCGTGTTTGAAAAGTAAACTTCATAACTACCGACATTTAGCAAAGTTCACTTGCCATTGCAAATTAAGCTTAATGTTTATTTTTAGGATTTTCATATTTTGAAAGGACTTACGCCATCCCAACACCAGAGCTCCAAATGGTGTGTGGGGAAGTGCTCAGCCACAGGGAAGTAACGGACTCCTGTGAAAACACAACCACATCATCCAGTAAACACTAAATATAAAGAGGTGTTTGTGCAGATTCACACGTGAAGAGCCATGAACCAAGTGCCACACCCAATGTTATATGTGAAAGGACACAGATTATACTCTGAACCTACCCATGCGCACTGAGACACGGTGAAACTCCTGCCTCAGAAAGGTTTGGACCTCCAGATCGCCAGCCAGACGAAGTCGGGAAGTCCATGACCACAACCTATGATAAAAATCATGTTAATATACTGTGAAAGACAAGTAAAAACTGAAATAATAAATAGCGATTAGTACCTTCTGAAAACGGTTCAAAAGGTACAACAGGAGTTTGGCATACTCTCTGGCCAGCGCGTGAATAGTGCGACTGGCCTTCAAGTCGCTGCAGGGAGCGAGAGACACACAAGGTCGGGTCTGTTAAAACAAGTGAAGAGTCAGTATATTTAAGCAGATCATTTAGAAAATTCAGCTAGACCCTATTCCTTTGTTATCAGTCACCTCGGGTCAGCACGGTCTGGGCCAGCTCCCTGCGGAGGTCATGGGCAGAACCTCCAGGGGTCGAGCTGAAGCCAAAGGAGAGGCATCCCTCTGGCATCGGCACGAATCCATCCACAAAGGCACGCCAGATGGGAGTGTCCGACAACAAAGACGAACTAGAAACAAAAAAAATAAACAATTTAATATTCCAAACGAAGACACAAAGTCCTTATTTATAACAAAATCAAAGCATACCTTCTTGCCGGGACACTCAGGTGGAATGTCCAACTTGTAGGGCCTTCCAGTGATGAGGGAAGTTGGCCAGTTCTTGTTTTAGCACACAATGGCGTGGAACCAGTACCATAGCCTTAAGAGAGAAAACATCAGACAAACTTGCAAAGGCAGTTCACATGTACAGAGTAACAGAAGCTAAACTTAAGCAAATGGTCGGTTCAGGACTGGTGGGGCAGTCCGGCGCAGCGCCGACCGTGAGCTGCCCCAGCCGTCGCTGCACGGCTGCCAAAGAGCGATTGTAGCCCTTTGGCCGAGGCATCTGGAAACAATTAATGTTAATACTCAAATAAGTGCATTTGTTGTACAATTATATACATTAAAGGCACAGGCTCAAATGTATGAACAGATAAACACTAAACCAAATACAACTAATCTGACACTGGGATTAAAAACAGAACAAAAAAACTGGATTAACGCAGGACCAATTTGACTAAAACAGGACTAAACCAGAACCAAAACTAAATCGAAAAGACTAAACACCAGTAGAAGACCACAAAATCAATTGAGAAAATGACAACCAGGTCCAAGACTAGAGCACACACACAACACAGTTTAAAACAGCTCAAAGTAAGGATTCATGCTCCTGAGGTCTTTTCAATAATTTCACAAATTAATGGAGCGCGTGGTGGATCCCACTAGAAAATACACCTTTAAAACACAAAACATCAAAAACAACAAAAAAACAGGACTAGAGCAAAAGTTTAACACCGATTCTATGAATCCTGGATGATCACCAGAGGCGGTGCATAAGCAGTGAATGAATGATTCCTTTGTGCATCATTTAGTGCTTAAGCACCACCTCTGAGGGTCATTAAGGGTTAAATCATCACATCACCTCACAGTAACAATGCACATTTAAAAACACAAAACAAGGACTAAAATGAAAGTTACAGTTGTATCAAACCCAGATGCCCCTTAGAGGTGGTGCTGAATGAATGTGCAAAGGGACTCATTCAGTGCTTAAGCACCACCTCTGATGTTCACCTGGACTGAAATGATAAACAGGACTAAAACAGACTACTCAGGACTAAAGCAAGACCAAAACAAGACCACACCAGGACTGACAAACAAAGTTTGGACCTGAACATCACTTAAAGCCCCACAATGTAAGACTAGACCAAGACCAAAACAAAGACCAAAACCAAGTCTAAACCAAGACCTGGACTAGCCCTTGACTAAAATCAAGTGATAAACATGGACTAAAGCAGAAAAGAACCACAACTAAACCAGGTTAAAACCCAGACTAGACAAGACAAGGACTAGACCAAGCCTAAAACCAGGATTAGACCAGTACTATACCAAGACCAAAACAAAGTCTACACCAGGACTAGACCAGGACTGGACCTAAAAAGGCCAGGACCAGACTTGGACTAAAACCAACTTATAAACAAGGGCTAGAGCAGAAAAAGAACAGCAACTAAACCAGATTTAAACCCGGATTAGACCAGGACTGGACCAAGACTAAAACCAAGTTATAAATATGGACTAAAACTGAAAAAGAACCACAACTAAACCAGATTTAAACTCAGACTAGACCAAGACCAAAACCAAGTCTACACCAGGACTAGACCAGGACTGGACCTGGACTAGACCAGGACCAGACCAGGACTAGCCCTGGACTAAAACCAAATTATAAACAAGGACTAAAGCAGAAAAGAAAAGACTAAAACCAGGATTAGACCAGGTCTAGACCAGAACTAAACCTGGACTAGACCAGAACCAGACCTGGACTAAAACCAAATTATAAAGCAGAAAAGAACCACAACAAAACCAGGTTTAAACCCAGACTAGACCAAGACTAAGACCAGGACTAGCCCAAGACTGGACCTGGACTAGCCCAAGACCAGACCTGGACTAAAACCAAATTATAAACAAGGATTAAAGCAGAAAAAGAACCACAACTAAACCAGGTTTAAACCCAGACTAGACCAAGACTAAGACCAGGACTAGCCCAAGACTGGACCTGGACTAGCCCAAGACCAGACCTGGACTAAAACCAAATTATAAACAAGGACTAAAGCAGAAAAAGAACCACAACTAAACCAGATTTAAACCTGGATTAGACCAGGACAAAACCAGGACTAGACCAGGACTAAAACCAGGACTGGACCTGAACCAGACCTGAACTAGGCCTGGACTAAAATCAAGTTAAAAATTAAAGGACTAAAGCAGAAAAGAGCCACAACTAAACCAGGTTTACACCCGGACTAGACCAGGACTGGACCAGGAATAACACAGGACTAAACCAGGACTGAACCTGGACTATCCCTAGACTAAAACCAAGTTATAAACAAGGACTAGAGCAGAAAAGAACCGCAACTGAACCAGATTTAAATCCGGATTAGACCAGGACAAGACCAAGACTAAAACCAGGACTAGACCAGGACTGGACCAAGACTAAAACTAAGTTATAAACATGGACTAAAATTGAAAAAGAACCACAACTAAACCAGGTTTAAACTCAGACTAGACCAAGACCAAAACAAAGTCTAGACCAGGACTAGACCCAGACTAGACCAGGACTGGACCAGGACAAAAACAATAAACATGGACTAAAGCACAAAAGAACCACAACTAAACCAGACCAGGACCAGACCAGAACTAAAACCAGGACTGGACCAGGACTAGCCCTGGTCTTAAACGGGATCAAACCAGAGCTAAACCGGATGTAAACGCGGACATACGTGTGACATACTGTTCTAAATTCAAACATTTGTACATTTACAATAGCACAGACTTACAGCCCACAGGCCGTAATACAAGCAATAATCAACATCACTGCAGCACAAATCTGAATAAAAACACGAAATGAGCGCACTGAAGTTTGAGCTGCCTGGAACCAGGGACTGAACCAGACTAAACCAGGACTGGACTTAAACCATATTAGGCCTGAGCCAGGATTAAACCGGGACTAAACCACAACAGAGCAAGTCTACACCGGGACTAAACCGGGTCTTAAACGGGACCAAACCAGAACCAGTGCAAAAACGCATGTAGATTTACACAAACAAAGCGCTCAGATACCATTTTAAATTGAAATAAACATTTGCACAGTTACATTAGCACAGACACAGATCTTTACGGTGAAAATGACAAGCACAAGCAGAGGCCCTGCACACCACAGCCGTACACGCACAACACACAACCGCACACAGTATACACGCACAGTACGCACGCACAAGTACACGCATATTAAGCATTACTGTGCCACATTTGAATAAAAACAGCAGCAACACTGAGCAAGACCGAGTCTGTGATCGTGTTTAAACCGGGACAGAACCAGGACTAAACCGGACTAAAACTACATAACCACAGCGTCCACATTTCCCGCTGGTGACACGCACTAAGCCGGGTCAGAACCGGGTCTAAACCTGGACTAAAACCACTAAATCATAAGTAGACCAGGACAAATACAGGAATAAATCAGGAGTAAAGCAGAAAAAAACAACCAGACCAAGTCTAGACCTGGTCCTGGGACCGGAACCAAACCAGCGGATTCACGCGGGACACGGGCTAAGCCTGGAGCACCATGTTAAATTCAAATAAACCTTTGTACAGTTAAATTAGCACAGTGTGAGCCACTTTTAGGGTAAATGTCACATCCACGCGCTGGAGTCTGTGATCGCGTTTAAACCGGGACAGAACCAGGACTAAACCAGGTCTAGACCTGGACTAGACCTGGACTAAAACATGTGTAAACCAGAGGCAGAATAAAACAACACATAGACCGAGTCTAAACCTTGGGACCGGGACCAAAGCAGAACTAAACCAGAGCCATAAACGCACGCGGATTTACACGTGACACGGCGTGTGCGTGACGCAGGGTGCGTAACACGTGCAGCGTGCGTGGCACAGGCGTGACACAGGCGTGACACGGCTATTCCGTTTTACATTCAAATAAACCTTAGTGCTGTTACATTAGCACAGTCTGATCCACGTTCACGTAAAACATAAAGTCCACGCACACAAGAGCATTATCAGCATTACTGCGCCACATTTGAATAAAAACAGCCACAATGAGCGCACCAGAAATTATTTAATCACATACACAGCCAGAATTAACGCACAAACAACATTAGTTTAAGATAAAATGAGTTAATGAAATCTTACCTTCAATAAAGAAGAGCCGAGGTTGGTTTGACACAGAAACTCCGAAGAGAAACTGTGAAAAACAGGGTCCGGTGAAAGATCCGCGGAAAAGAAAAACTGTTAAAAGTAAATCCAATCCGGGATCCAAAAGGTGGTGAGAGAAGGTGGTAAAGGTGGTGAAAGAGCGACTCGAAGTTATCCAGAGGGTAATGCAGAGCAAAATCCAATAGATTAACCGCAGAGACACACTGAGCAATCGCTTATATAAATATAAGGACTGCGAAGAGAAAAGGGCGTCGGCCGCTTTTATAGTCCTGGGGCCTCAGCCAATCAGAGGCGTCTGTTTGAAAAATGCGCTGGGGCTGACCAATCAAAAACGGGCGGGCTCTTCACAAAATGGCTGCGGCAAATTGACGCAAAATTAAGGCTACGCTAATGTAGCCTAGCTAAAACCTAGCATTTTTAGCATGCTACTTTGCTAGCATTGATGAGATGCTGTTATTCTTTACCGTAAGAGTTAAATGACAAGGAACAGACTCTAGACGTGATCTGTTGAATCAAATGTGTCCTCCCTTTGACTCAAAGGTGGATTTGAATAAATCACACATTTAGTAGCCTTTGTAAGCCATCTTTTGATAAAATATTGCAAACTTTTCATTAGAGCATAATGCATAATACCTCAGTCTGTAATTTAATACATGTAGATACTTGGCAATAAGGTAGTGTATTGGACAGTATACCAAAATCACAATATGTTTTAATTAAAATGTAATTAAATCAAGTTCACAGACACAGATTGTATTTAAAATTTAAAGCAGAAAAGGCAATAAAGAAAGTATTGATGGGTCAAATAGTCAAGTTAACCAGGGACTCCTGAAGTACTCTTTCACACATTAAACTCTGAGTAAAAATTCCTTTTATTCATCCCCAAGGAGAAATTCTTTTGTTACAGACATGAAACCAGCAGAAGAAAATACAACTTTTAAAATTAAGACTAGACTTGTTAAAAACGAAATTAAATATCAGTATTTCACTAGAATAAAATACAATACAGCAGTTTTTAATCAAATAAACCCCTATAGGATCAATTTACATTCATATTTTATTCATCCCAAGTTCAACATAAAGACTCAAAATAAAAAAAAAGGCATTTTGTGCTAATAACATTGTATTATTATGTAATGACCATGACAACCTCAGCCTGTCTGAGTTATAGATCTGACTTATGACTTATAGATATAGTTATATGTCCAGAAGTGTAGTAGAGGACTGGTGCATTAGGGTAATTTGTATTATGTAGCAATAACCAAAACACACTAATGACTTTAGTCTTAATCAAAGTTTTATAGATTAAAGTATAGTAAAAACATTAGTTTGTGTAGCTTGTACATGCATCTGCATTAAGGCAGTGTCGCTAAAAGGCTGCTGACAAATACACACTAAAAACATTTCTTCTTCCAAATTGTCCTTTGTAGAAAGCCGTCAGGCGCTGAGGTGACCACAGTGTCTGGTTACTGCTCCTGGATAACTCTGACCTGTGTGAATGAGGGCTGTGAAGCAGACATGATCCTGGTTACATTTATTAACAGAAAACATGCCAGATCATCGCATAAAGAGGTTAGGTGAGGTGTAAGTCTTGTCCACTACATCAAAATTAATTCCTGCACAATTACTCTTTCTTTTGGTGATATTCTGAATACAGTTAGTGACTACATGACATATTTCAACATGAAATTTGGCCTTTTAACTTCACAATATTAGAGAGAAAAAAAGAAAGCACAGCTCTTACAGTGAGTGCATGTGCAGTTTTACCTTCTCTAATTTGTAATAAAGGTTTTATTGTCTTTTGAAAAGATGCAAAACAAACATCGAGACAAAATGCTGTGATTATTCCTTTACCAAACTTTCACACTATAATATAATGAAACTCAATATTCTGGAGTTTAAAGGGACAGCTCCTTCTGTCCCGACAAACAGTGCATTTAACAGTACGAATGAATAGTTTCAAAAACTTGAACCTACCTGAGGAAAATCAACCATAGCAACAGCACCTGCAGCAAGTAACTTCATGTGATGTGATTGGCCACGCAGCCACGCAAAGTCACTGGGACAGGCTCCAGTCACCCGCGACTTCGAACGGGAACAAGTGGTAGAAAATGAAATGAAAACTTGATAAACTGACATTAAAATATAAACAAAATAATAACATTGTAATAATAATAAATATATAAATAATATAATAATACTAATAATGATAACCAAAAGTAAATATTGAACCTCTGATGAAAAACATATAGCACTTGAGCAAATAAATAAAAACAGATTAAGTTTACAATGACAATAAAAGGTAGATAAAATGATTATGAATAATAATTGTTTTATTGCAACTATTTAGAAAAGTGTAGCTAACCAAAGAGTTGAGTAGGTGCGATAGCGCCACCTAATGAATTGTACACATTAGTATAATACACCAGGGAAGACAGGGCACAATAGCGCCACACAACTGGCAGTGGGTGAAAATACAGTACCACTTAACACTAATAACTACTTTTACAGACTCCTCCTTGGGTGTTTGTCCAAATAACCTTACATTTGGTGAAAATGACTAGGAGAACAGTGGCTTTTGAAGATATTAAGAAATAAATTAATAATATTACTCATTAGGTAGTTGCGTGGCAGAGTACGGAGCACGGCCCATGAGGGCCGATCCACGCCATGTCATGTTTTAAAATCTTGGCAAATTTTGGCACAGTGACTGTCCATGTCTAACCAAATTTAAAAGTGAAAGGGAATTATGTTGTATTTTCCACTAAAGTTAAAGCGCGCAAGCGCTTTATACGGGTTGTCTTTTTTGGGCCAAAGTTAAATACAACACAAGCCCCTAAAATAATATAAAGAATAAGGGCGCGTCAGCGCCATCCCTTGACTATTGTGAGAGTGGAGTACAAAATCATCTTGAGGAGGGGGGCACCAAAAGTTATACCATTTTTTTAAATAATAGGTCTCTGTGCGGCGAAGCTGCAAATAGTGTCCAGAATTTTGCTCATCCATTATAACAAAGCGCACAAGCAATTTCTTGTGTCGCCGGGCTGTTTCGGGACACAATGCCAATGCACAAAGGATGAGGGCGTTAGCGCTCTTCCTTGAGTGTTGCGAGCTGAGTACGACGGAGACACGGCCGCGAGGGCCGTTCGATGCCGCTTGCGGCTTTAATTATACTTGTTCTTTGAAGGCCAAGTTCACCAGTTTTTCTTCTGCTCTTTCGTCTCTAATTTGACCCCCTGAACATGCTCAAAAACTCACAAAAATTTTCCCAAAATTCAGAAATGGTGAAAAATTTTGTTTTCTATGGGTTTCCTGAATAGAAATCATAAAATTGCACAACAGCGCCACCTACAAAAATCAAAATACATTGCGCCTATGGGAGCTGCCCAAAGTCAACTTTGTCATAGAGCCATGAAATTTGGTACACGCATTCCTCTCAAGAGGACAAACAAAAACTTGTATTATGGCCACGCCCCCTGATTAATCAGAAGTCCACCATATTGAATTGAACATTTCAAAACGCAAAATCTGCTTTTTTTCTTTGTTTGTACTTTAACGCACTCCTCCTCGGTCGTACAACTGACCAACCTGAAATTTGGTGGACATCTTCCTGAGGAGTGGGGCACCAAAAGTTATCCAAATTATTAAGATAGGTATTACGGTCTCTGTGCGGTGAAGCCACAAATTTTGCCAACATTTTACAAAAGATACAAAAACCCCATGTTATTCCTATGGGGAAATCCTAAAATCTCTCAAATTTAACTTTGTACTTTAACGAACTCGTCCTTGGGCGTAAGCCCGATCAATCCCAAACTTGGTGACAATCATCCTGAGGAGTGGTGCACCAAAAGTTATCCAAATTATTAAGATAGGTATTACGGTCTCTGCGCGGCGAAGCCGCTAATTTTGACAACATTTGACAAAAGACAGAAAAAACCCATGTTATTCCTATGGGAAAATCTCAAAATCGCTCAAATTAAACTTTGTACTTTAACGAACTCCTCCTCGGGCGCAAGCCCGACCAACTTGAAAATTGGTGGACATCTTCCTGAGGAGTGTGACACCAAAAGTTATCCAAATTATAGGGATAGGTATTACGGTCTCTGTGCGGCGAAGCCGCGAAAATTGCCCAAACTTCAACAAATGACAGAAACATCCCATGTTAATCCTATGGGAATATCCCTGAAATTAAACTATGTACTTTAACGAACTCCTCCTCGGGCGTAAGCCCGACCAACTTGAAATTTGGTGAAAATCATCTTGAGGAGTGTGACACCAAAAGTTATCCAAATTATTGGGATAGGTATTACGGTCTCTGTGCGGCGAAGCCGCGAAAATTGCCCAAACTTGAACAAATGACAGAAACATCCCATGTTATTCCTATGGGGAAAATCACTCAAATGAAACTTTGTACTTTAACAAACTCCTCCTCGGGCGTAAGCCCGACCAAGGTGACATTTGGTGAAAATCATCATGAGGAGTGGGGCTTCTAAAGTTCAATCCAAATTTTCGGGACGGGTGTTACGGTATCCATGCGGCGGAGCCGCAACAATTGGCAACATTTCTGCTCATTCGTAACAACAGCACTTTGGGGACACAGCATTGTTCCACCACAAAGCCCCAGTAAAGGAAAGGATAAGGGCGCGTTAGCGCCCTTCCTCGACCTTTGCGAGCGAGTACGACGCGCCCGCGAGGGGCCGCTCGATGCCGCTATGGCGCTTTAATTAGGCCCGAAGCGCCACAAGCTGGCGAGAGGCCTATTGTTCGCAGAGTGCCGCATGGCACGGCCGCGTAAAGGCGCGCACGGCGCGCGACGAATCGAGCGCCAAGCGCCGCCCGCTTCCAAACACTCACTAACGCATTCCCCAACTCATGCACGTTCTGTGCATACCAATTAGTAGTGGGAAAATTGAACATTATCGCTGTAAACGGGCTTAAGCTTCAGCGTAAAGCAAGACAAAGTAAGACTAAACTAGCGCGACGTGGGGATGACGGCCGCGAAGCGGTCGTCATCCCCACGTAAAGTGCTCGTGTGTGCTGAGTTGCCCAGTAATGCGTTCCCCAACTCATGCACGTTCCGTGCATATAACAATGTAATGTACAAATTGAACATTACTATTGTAAATAGGGCCAATAACAGAAAGTGGGCGGAGCCCACTCAAAACTCTCTAAAGTGTCCGCCAGTGACCAGGGACCCATACCAAAACGTAGGAAAGCGCACGCGCTTTCCGAAAATGTATAGTTTGTGAACTAAAAAAAAGGGGAAACATTGTTTTCGCATCGGAATATTATTCTTCTTCTTTCTTCTTTCTTCTTCTTGGGACCAACCCCCCTATTTTTCACCCAGTGAACATTGACGAAGTCTCAGGAAAATTTGCACACCTCTAAAAATCGTGCCTCTCTACATTCTGGCTATTTCCGATTTCAGAAATTTTAAAATATGGCGCGTCAGCGCCCCAAGTGTACAAAAATGCATTACGGATAGGAAAGTGCCCAATTTTTTTTTTATCGTAGAATCATAAAATTTGGCAGAGAGGTAGATAGTGACAAGAGAAGCAAAAAATATAATTACGGCAACGCCGTCCGCCCAACCAATTGTCGGCCATATTGGATCAAAATTCGCTAAACCTGATTCAGCGTTTTTTTTAAACTTTGTACTTTTACTAACTCCTCCTAGGCTGTTCCTTAACGAGCTGAAATTTGGTGAAAATGAAGTTGAGGAGTGTGGCATTAAAAGTTATCCAAATCAGGAAGCTACGTTTTACGGTCTCTGTGCGGCGAAGCTGCAAAATTTGCCCAGAATTCCTGAAATTTTCTAATTTTTAATTTTGCTCCCATTTCCACATATAAAGTCCGAATTGCATCAAATTTGAATCAGTTGTTAAACTCCCTGCCTGAAACCTACTAGAGGTGAAAGAATTAAATTCCGCGCGCTAGCGCCCCCTACAGATTAAAGCAAACTTTTATATGGGGAGCAAAAAATTTAGTTTTTTAGAATTTTTTGAAATTTTGCACAAAATTCCATTTTGGCCTACCGATCAAAAAAGCCAATCAGACCCATGTCATATTTTGTACGGCGAAGCCGTACCAATGACCAAAACATCCCATGTTATTCCTATGGGAAAATTGAAAAATGTCTCAAATTTGCATATTTTTCTACTACGCATTTTAACGAACTCCTCCTCGGGCGTAAGCCCGACCAACCTGAAATTTGGTGAACGTCTTCCTGAGGAGTGTGGCACTAAAAGTTATCCAAATTGTTGGGATAAGTATTACGGTCTCCGTGTGGCGAAGCCCCAAATTTCGGCAACATTTTTGAATAGACAGAAAAAACCCATGTTATTCCTATGGGTAAATCTCAAAATCGCTCAAATTAAACTTTGTACTTTAATGTATTCTCCTCGGCGTAAGCCCGATCAACCTGAAACTTGGTGACAATCATCCTGAGAATTGGGGCACCAAAAGTTATCCAGGATTTTAGCACAAGTATTACAGTCTTTGAATCATTTTCTGTGAAATATGAGCAGTAGGAGGCGCGGTAGCGCCACAGATTCGGCAGCAGGTATTTTATGAGGAGGGAAATTTGCGTTGCGGGGCGGCGGCGTGGCGCGGGCGAGGGCCGATCATTGCCGCTTGCGGCTATATTTATCCTTGTTCTTTGAAGGCCAAGTTCACCAGTTTTTCTTCTGCTCTTTCGTCTCTAATTTGACCCCCTGAACATGCTCAAAAACTCACAAAAATTTTCCCAAAATTCAGAAATGGTGAAAAATTTTGTTTTCTATAGCTTTCCTGAATAGAAATCAGAAAATTGCACAACAGCGCCACCTACAAAAATCAAAATACATTGCGCCTATGGGAGCTGCCCAAAGTCAACTTTGTCATAGAGCCATGAAATTTGGTACACGCATTCCTCTCAAGAGGACAAACAAAAAATTATATTATGGCCACGCCCCCTGATTAATCAGAAGTCCACCATATTGAATTGAACATTTCTAAACGCAAAATCTGCATTTTTTCTTTGTTTGTACTTTTACGCACTCCTCCTCGGTCGTACACCCGACCAACCTGAAATTTGGTGGACATCTTCCTGAGGACTGGGGCACCAAAAGTTATCCAAATTATTAACATAGGTATTACGGTCCCTGTGCGGCAAAGCCGCACATTTTGCCAAACTTGCCAACATTTTACAAAAGACAGAAAAACCCTATGTTATTCCTATGGGAAAATCTCAAAATGTCTCAAATTAAACTTTGTACTTTAACGAACTGGAGTCCTCGGGCGTAAGCCCGATCAACCTGAAATTTGGTGAAAATCATCTTGACGAGTCTGACACCAAAAGTTATCCAAATCTTCGGGACAAGTGTTACGGTATCCATGGGGCGGAGCCGCAACAATTGGCTAAATTTGTTCCCATTCATAACAGCAGTTTTGGGACGCAGCTTTGTTCCACCACAAAGCCCCAGTAAAGGAAAGAATGTGGGCGCGTTAGCGCCCTTCCTCGACCTTTGCGAGAGCGGAGTACGAGCGCGGCCCGCGAGGGCCGTTCGATGCCGCTTGCGGCTTTAATTTTTTATTATTTTTTTTTTTTTCTTTTTTCTTCTGCTCTTTGAGCTCTAATTTGACCCCCTGAACATGCTCAAAAACTCACCAAATTTTGCCCAAAATTCAGAATCGGCGAAAAATTTTGTTTTTTATAGGTTTTTTGTTTGGGGAAAAAATAATGGCGCGACAGCGCCACCTACAAAAGTCAAAATACATTGCGCCTATGGGAGGCGCCCCGACGTCAACTTTGTCGTACAGCCACCAAATTCGGAACACGCATTCCTCTCCTGAGGACAAAAAAAAAATATTATTATGGCCACGCCCCCTGACTCACCGTATGGCCGCCATATTGGATTTAATGTTCCGAAACGCTGAGTCAGCGTTTTCGCTCACGTCGAACTTGAACGAACTCCTCCTAGGGCGTTTCGCCCACCGCGCTCAAAATCGCTGCACATGCTCTAGACAAGTGGGGCATCTAAAGTTATCCAATTCGTTAAAATAACTTTTACCGTCTCTGCGCGGCGCAGCCCCAAAGTTGACCGACGATTTTTTGGATAATCAACATTTAAAAAATGCTCCCGTTTTGGCAAAACGAGTCCGATTATGCCGAAATTTTAATAGGTTGTTTAACTTTCTTGCCTGGACCTACTTTAGGTGGAATTTTTTCATTTGGCGCGATAGCGCCCCCTACAGAGTGAAAAAACTTTTTGTATGGGGAGCAAAAAATTTACTTTTTTAGAATTTTTTGAAATTTTGCACAAAATTCCATTTTGGCCTACCGATCAAAAAAGCCAATCAGACCCATGTCATATTTTGTACGGCGAAGCCGTACCAATGACCAAAACATCCCATGTTATTCCTATGGGAAAATCGAAAATTGTCTCAAATTTGGATCTTTTTTTCATACGCATTTTAACGAACTCCTCCTCGGGCGCAAGCCCGACCAGCCTGAAATTTGGTGGACATCTTCCTGAGGAGTGGGGCACCAAAAGTTATCCAAATTATAAGGATAGGTATTATGGTCTCCGTAAGGCGTGGCTTACACTGTTTCGTAAACATTTTACAAAAGACAGAAAAAACCCATGTTATTCCTATGGGAAAATCGCAAAATCTCTCAAATTTAACTTTGTACTTTAACGAACTCCTCCTCGGGCGTAAGCCCGATCAATCCCAAACTTGGTGACAATCATCCTGAGGAGTGGGGCACCAAAAGTTATCCAAATTATCAAGATAGGTATTACGGTCTCTGCGCGGCGAAGCCGCTAATTTTGCCAAGATTTTACAAAACACAGAAAAACCCCATGTTATTCCTATGGGAACATCGCAAAATCTCTCAAATTTAACTTTGTACTTTAACGAACTCGTCCTCGGGCGTAAGCCCAATCAATCCCAAACTTGGTGACAATCATCCTGAGGAGTGGTGCACCAAAAGTTATCCAAATTATAGGGATAGGTATTACGGTCTCTATGCGGCGAAGCCGCGAAAATTGACCAAACTTGAACAAATGACAGAAACATCCCATGTTATTCCTATGGGGAAAATCACTCAAATGAAACTTTGTACTTTAATGAACTCCTCCTCGGGCGTGAGCCCGACCAAGGTGAAATTTGGTGAAAATCATCATGAGGAGTGGGGCATCTAATGTTATCCAAATTTTCCGGACAGGTGTTACGGTATCAATGCAGCGGAGCCGCAACCATTGGCTACATTTTGGCTCATTCATAACAGCAGTTTGGGGACACAGCTTTGTTCCACCACAAAGCCCCAGTAAAGGAAAGAATGTGGGCGCGTTAGCGCCCTTCCTCGACCTTTGTGAGAGCTGAGTACGAGTGCGGCCCGCGAGGGCCGTTCGATGCCGCTTGCGGCTTTAATATTGTTTTTGTCACTTTAAGTTATGTTTTTGTCACTTTTAGTTGCGTTTTTGTCGCTTCAAGTCATGTTTTTGTCACTTTCAATCATGTTTTTGTCACTTTCATTCATGTTTTTGTCACTTTCTTGTTTTTGACATTTTAAGTTACGTTTTGGTCACTTTTAGTTGCGTTTTTGTCACTATTAGTACTGTTTTTGTCGCTCTAAGTCATCTTTTTGTCACTTTTAATCATGCTTTAGTCACGCTTAGTCACGTTTATGTCACTGTTAATACTGTTTTTGTCACTTTCAATCATCTTTTTGTCGCTTCAAGTCATCTTTTTGTCACTTTCAACCATCTTTTTGTCACTTTCAATCATGTTTTTGTCACTTTAAGTTACGTTTTTGTCACATTAGTACTGTTTTTGTCGCTTCAAGTCATCTTTTTGTCACTTTCAATCATATTTTTGTTGCGCTTAGTCACATTTATGTCACTTTTAATACTGTTTTTGTCACTTTAAGTTATGTTTTTGTCACTTTCAATCATGTTTTTGTCACTTTTAGTCACGTTGTGTTGCGTGGAAATACCTCTGAGGCGTTTGAGCATCATAACAGAGCTCTATTCTCCATCCACGAGCACAGGGAATTAAAGATGAGGTGCAACTGAGGACGACTTGAATATGTTTAGCTTCAGTGGGTGATGTGTTTGATTCACTCCATGTCTTTCGTTATAATCAGAATCAGACTTTGTTTTAATGATTGGAGTCTGTTCAAAGTTGACAAAAAACTCAGAAATATAAACCGATAAATGGAAAGAATAAAAGAATCACGTGTTTCAGAATGTTTTTGTCGCGTTTAGTCACGTTTATGTCACTTTTAATATTGTTTTTGTCACTTTAAGTTATGTTTTTGTCACTATTAGTACTGTTTTTGTCGCTTCAAGTCATGTTTTTGTCACTTTCAATCATGTTTTTGTCACTTTCTTGTTTTTGCCATTTTAAGTTACGTTTTGGTCACTTTTAGTTGCGTTTTTGTCACTTTTGGTTGCGTTTTTGTCACTATTAGTACTGTTTTTGTCGCTTCAAGTCATCTTTTTGTCACTTTCAATCATGTTTTTGTCGCTTCAAGTCATGTTTTTGTCACTTTCAATCATGTTTTTGTTGCTCATGTTTTTGTTACTATTAGTACTGTTTTTGTCGCTTCAAGTCATCTTTTTGTCACTTTCAATCATACTTTTAATGTTTTGTCACGCTTTTGTCACATTAGTACTGTTTTTGTCGCTTCAAGTCATCTTTTTGTCACTTTCAATCATATTTTTGGGTGATGTGTTTGATTCACTCCATGTTCTTCGTTATAATCAGAATCAGAAAAGGTTTAATTGCAGACTTCAAATAGTTTTGGGATTGCAATTAGATTTGTTTTAATGATTGGAGTCTGTTCAAAGTTGACAAAAAACTCAGAAATATAAACCGATAAATGGAAAGAATGAAAGAATCACGTGTTTCAGAATGTTTTTGTCGCGTTTAGTTACGTTTTTGTCACTTTTAGTTGCGTTTGTGTCATTATTAGTGCTGTTTTTGTCGCTTCAAGTCATCTTTTTGTCACTTTCAACCATCTTTTTGTCACTTTCAATCATGTTTTTGTCACTTTCAATCATGTTTTTGTCACTTTCAATCATGTTTTTGTCACTTTCATTCATGTTTTTGTCACTTTCAATCATGTTTTTGTCACTTTCATTCATGTTTTTGTCACTTTCAATCATGTTTTTGTCACTTTCATTCATGTTTTTGTCACTTTCAGTCATGTTTTGGTCACTTTTAGTCAGGTTGTGTTGCTTGTTTCAGAGCTCAAATCTATGTAATCCTATTGATTTTTCTGACTAGTTTTGCGATTAGATTTGCGATATTATGTTTTAATAATAGAAGTCTGTTGAAAGTAAAAACATTTAAACAACAGGAGAATTGACAAAAAAACAGAAATATGAACTGACAAAAAAGAAGAATCACGTGTTTCACAATCGTTTCAGACAGTTTTTGTCGCTTTTGGTAGCGTATTTGTCGCTTTTAGTCACGTTTATGTCACTTTTACTATAGTTTTGTCACTTTAAGTTGCTTTTTTGTCACTTTTAGACGAGTTCAGGGATTTAACGTTAGTTAATTTTAAGCTTTTGTCAATTTAGTTGCGTTTTTATCACTGTTAGTATTGTTTTTGTTGCTTTTAGTCATGTATTTGTTAATTTCAATGGCGTTTTGTCACTTTAAGTTGCTTTTGTGTCACTTTTAGACGAGTTTGGGGATTTAAGTTAAGTTTAACAACCAGGAGAACTGACAAAAAAAACACCCAACTGAAATATACATTGAAAAATAAAAGAATAACGTGTTTCAGATTGTTTTCAGACAGTCTCTTTTGTCACATTTTTGTCACTTTTAATATTGTTTTGTCACTTTTAGTTGCGTTGTTGTTGCTTGTTTCAGAACTCCAATCTAAACTACAGGGTTAACAGTTTCTATGCAGAATAAAACAGGAAATTTTGTTGTTTGTGGAGGACATTTTTGTACTTCCAAAATTGCAGCTTTTGCGATTTGCTAATTCCATCCATTCAAATTGTGATTTCGATTAATTGTGCATAGGTCTGGGGGATATGTCGATAAAAATGGAATGTTGAACTGGTTCCAGTGACAATCTGTTAGTTTTGTGAAATGTTGATTGACTGTTTGTGTCTTTAATGCAGCTGTCTGTTCAAACACACTTTTTCTCCTGTTGTTTAGCCTCTGAAGCCTCTGAGCAGATGACTTTATTTACCTCTTAAAGACCAGAGCTGCACAATTAAACCAAATCCACACAAAATCACAAAGGCTTGCAATTTTTGAAGTGCAATAATTTCTTCCATAAACAACAAAATGTCTTGCTTTGATTTGAATAAAAACTGCTAACACTGTAGTTTGGATTTGTACAAATATGTTCTGAAACAAGCAACAAAAGTGCAACTAAAAGCAATAAAAATGCGTTCAAAAGCGACAAAAACACGCCTACAAACAACAAATGCGACTCAATGCAACAAAACACGACTGAAAATGACAAAGATCCGTCTTAAAACGACAAAGATGCGACTAAAAGTGACAAAGACGCGTTTAAACATGACAAACAAACACAACTGAACGTGACAAAAACGTGACTAAAAGCGACAAAATTGTGTTTAAAATGTGAATTTGAACAGAATCCCATTATTAAAACACAAATCCCAAATCTAATCACAGTCACACTGGTCAGAAAAATCACAATTAGATATTTTTTCTAAATTGTGCAGCAATATTATAGTCAATAAAAAATACAAAGTGAACATGAATCGTGATATAATCGAAATCATGATCTGACCCCAAGAAAATCGTGATGATACTTTTTTTGCCACATGGCCCAGCCCTGCTCTAATAAGTCAGGTCCTCTTTCTGAGACACATTTCGACGCGCTCTGTACCCTGAGCTCCTGGTCTTGCAGAAGGACGTGTGGCGGCGCTGGAGGCTGAGATCGAGACCACGAGCGGCGCTGGGAGGACCTGGAGGACGACGGGATGATGCGCCCCGTCTGAGCAGAGTACTGGGTCTGTCTGCGAGCCGGCTCCTCCTCCTCGGCCGGATCCTACAAATGGAAGAGAGACGTATTTTTCAGATTCAGATTCAGAAAACTTTATTGATCCCAGAGGGCAATTCATTTGCAGCATTTCCCAGAGCAGTTCATACACATACACACAAAACACACACTGCGTGAGTCCATTTCACAGTTACAACAATATTAAATACAATAAAATTAGCAAATACTGCCCTTCAAATTCAACAGTTTAATCGCGGAGGGCACGAAGGAGTGGGAAAAACGATTAGTTTTCCTCATTGGCGCATTTCAACCTTTTTTGAGTCGCCGCACACTTGAAAAGATACCACGGCACACAATCTACTAAAACATGACCAAATCAGACTTTTTAGTTAAAAAAAATAATACAAAAACAATGATGTGCCAAACGTAATGTGCCAAATAACGTCTGTGCCGCAGATGGTGATTGTTTTTGCTTTCTTTTTGGTGCAGAAGTATGTGCGGGACACTCAGAAATGGAAACTTTTCCAATTAAATCCTTTTGTAAATCAATTTTTCAAGGAACGAGTGTTCCCGGCACACTGGTTGAAAGTCAAGGGAATAGAGAATGGTATTTATTATGGATCGCCTAGAGCTGTAGAGATACTGCTGTGATGCATTTTGGATGAGATGATGAGCTGCTGGTGCGCGGGTCACGCTGCAGTTTGTCCGATGGAACGCACAGAGCAAATGTGTTTATGTGTTTATGTCTGTAATTTAAAGTCTATGACAGGTGCTAATTATGACTAGGGCACCTGTTGCAATTATTATTATAGTTTTACATCTGTGAAGTTGCAGTTTGTAAAAAAGAAAGGTTTTAAATGACAGGAAGTTCAGCTCTAAAACGGAATCACTCAGTGATGTCATCAAAAATCGACGTGCCATGTGACAATCTACACACAACGGACACATTTTCTGACCGTTTAAACAGTCGTTCAACAAAATTAAGTTGTGATCGGGTATTATTATTTGTCAAATCATAACTAGGGTCTTTTAGGGTCTAGCCACCGACTGTAGGCTGCCATGTTTACAATCTGCTGCTGACCGCTAGGGGCTGCTGCGGAAGTAGAATTATTCAATGCAAGTAAATGGGGAGTTAGACGTTTCAAAACCTACTTTAGGGCCTGAGGCTCAAAATACGGCTTTGGTCTCAAACGTTAGCTTACGGCTCTGTGACAACGCTGAGGGGGGTGAATGTTTTTGAACCAGGCTGGTTTAGCCGCTGTGATTTTCTAAAGTTCCTGCATATCTAATGAAGAAGGCGGGCTTTACGCGCCGGAAATGTCAGGACGCAGCCATACACCTACGAGTGGGCGGTAACCATAGAGACAACGACGGCAGTACGTCAGCAAAAGGCCGCCCCAAAGTCGCCCTCTCCCCGCCTCCCCACCGAGGGGGGAGTGGTGGGGGCTAACCCGCGGCCATTTTGAATTCTCCATGACTGAGCCGCATTATCATGAATGGGGCGGAGTGACAACCGTCTGTCCACTATTTTTATGTCTATGGTTTTGGTCCTTGTTTACAGTTTGGTTGCTAGGTAACAGCTGTGGAATTACCCCTAACTATGTTCAACCAGGAAGTAACATTATAAACTTAACTAAACTCAAAGTGGGGGACAAAAAGGCACAATGTTTAGTAAAATCTTGAATATAATCATGTTCACTATGTTTTAGTGAAATGTGTCGTCTAATCTGTCATTTAGACTTTAAAGTGCTCGTTTACATAATAATTTAGATTACGTTTCACACCAAGTTCAATCTAAGAGTTTTGAGTACAGCCAGATCTAAACCAGGTTTATAACAGGTCTAAAATAGATGTACAGTAATGAGAACTAACCCAAAAGAGGAGAACATGTGGATATAATTGGCTTTAAAGCAGGGGTATCTAATTTTCAAGCTAAACTGGAAGTAGATACTTAAATTAATCCTCGCTCTCACAAACCCTTGTTAATATCCATTTTCAGGTGTAGGTTTGGCTTCAGAACAGCTTTTTCCAGACGGCAAAGTGACACTTGTGAGCCCGCCCCCGGCACAGCCAATCAGAGTGCTGCTTTCAGCTCTTACTTACGGGTTTACGAGACATAAAACACTTTTTTATTTGATGCAAACAGCGCAAAAAGGTCTAATTTTTTGGGGAAAGAAAAAAAAGTACAAATAAAAAAATCAGGTCCTGCAGTTTTAAATTAAAGGATAAATATTATGCAAAATTTACTCTTTTGACCTTTTAACCATGTTCCAACATTGTTCCATCATCAAAAACATACCTGGAGTTGCATTTAGCTTCATTCACACTAGTTTGATTAATCCTGGTTAGAAAATCTTCTCCCTCCAACCGTCAAAAACACTCCATTCTGAATTCCGTCGATGTGGTGTTTTTTGATAACTGATGTCACTTATCTGAGAATACTCTGCTGTTTTAAAGCCAAACTAAGTATCTTCAGCGACAGAGCTCCCCCTGCAGGTCTCTTGTAAAATATACTGCCAGTAAAAAGACGCAAACGCTTTTTTTTCCTCTCTTCTTTTTCCCCCCTTTGTTTTTATTGAAATAAGGAAGTACAATCACATACAATTGATCAACATTTCATGTCGCCAAACATAAATAAGAGATTCAGTGTTTCTCAGGAGAGTTGTCTTTGCGTCGGCGTCGGGAAATGTTGCAGCTAGTTTTCTGCGCAGAGACAGCAGGGGCGACGGCAAACTTCAAACGCCCCTAAAATACATTTACAACCACCACACGGACTTACAAAGACACTTAATGAAGTAAAAATGTTACACAGTTCTACTTTAAATCCTTAAATTATCATCAGACTCGACTGTTTTGAGCTTGTCTAAACATGATCACTACAACATCGTCTAAACACACTGTTAAAACTAGATAGCTTTGTGTGTCTACAGATTTGTGTAATTGTCTCAGTAGCCAGTAGATGGAGCCACAGCTAAGTTATAAAGTATTAAAATGCATTTTTCTCCCTCAAGACATAAAGATCAGCCTTAAAGTAGATCCTACACCAAACTCTACAATCTGGACTCAACAAGATTTAGGCAAAACGTACTGAAGGATATTTTGATATTTAATGCTAAAACTGATTTATTGAGGTTTTAAGTAACAAAAAAATAGGTGAAACATTATATATTTTTTTAGGACAAATTTCAGTCCACTCTTGTTTACTTAAAGAAATCCCAAATCCCCTCAGTTTTTTATTCATTCATTTATTTTTATTTTTTAATATGAATATATTTATTATTAATATTAATATTTGTACAAAATGAACCAAGAATTTAAACCTGGTTTGTCAATTTTTCAGTTTTATGTGTCCCAAATATGTGTATTTTGGGCCATTTTTACACATAAAATGCCTAATTTTTACATGACATGATAAAAAAACATGTAATCTACATTTTTTTCTTACATTTATGTGAGTAAACTACAGGAGAAGTTTCAAATTGATGTCTTTAAATTTAAGATTTTTTTTCTATTCACCTGCAGTGTCTCACCTTAATACATTTGTATGATGTACAACATGATGTATCCGGGGCCCACTGAGAGGGTTTGTACCTGGGGCCCACAATTTGATGCTACGCCCCTGAGGAAAACACTTTGTCCATGTGTTTTGTTCTGTTCTGACTGTTTGCTTGTCGTGGCAGAGCAGTGTGTGGTATTTTCTTAAAAGTGGTGAAAAACTCTTGGGGGGAAAAAGCCACAAACAGTAACTCTGCACAAACGCCGAGTCTGAAATCAAACTAAACCCGGCGCGGTCTCATGTGGACACGAAAACAGCAGAGCTTCAGACGTGTCAAACGTCTGCACAAAGTTTGGGAGAATTTGAGCAACAGCAAAGTTTTCACAACACAGTTTCAACCATTTCCAAGTTGAAAATAAGTCAAATGTGAGCTTTTTCAAGGATTAAACTCTTTTCGTGACTACGTTGCTGTATAAAAAAAGACGTTTTCATTGTTTTAATCTAATCAAAGGCTTGCAATTAAGTGTTTGTCAGTGTTTTCAAAAGTCAAATCTAATTTAGCACAACAACAATTACTTCCTTTTTTGATCAAAGTCACTCAACTTTATAATTTTAGATTGTAAAAAAGAAGAAAAAAAATCAAAATGGAGCTATTTCTTTGTGCATATGAACTCAGAATGCAAGTGAATAATGAGGGGAAAGCTGGTTAAAAGATCAGAAAAGTTGATTTTGCACAATCAGTGTCAGAACTGTTAAAAGAAGCGCCTGAAAAACAAACTTCTAAATCGTTTTCAACTCAATGCCAACTCCAGCTAATGTATTTTCAACTCGGATTTCATTTATTTTTGAGACTGAAGGTGAAGAGTTGTTCTTAGTGTGCTCACTGAAGGACACAACAATTCACATTTCTTACTATTTTTCGACAATAAAACAGTGATGAAGGAGAACTCAAGCAAAGTTTCAGCGATGAACTAAAATGAACCTTAGTCGTTTGTTTTGTTTCGCTGCACAAATCCGACAAATCACGACTAAATCAGCAACAATAAACGGAGATTTAAAGGAGACATGTTATGCTTTTTTTCAGGTACTTACTTTTGATCTATAACTTAACTAGATCATCATTTTACTTTGTGTTCATTATTAACTGCAATATTCATCTAAAACGACTTAATAATAAACAGGTCCAGATTAAAGTCTATATGGAGGTACTCATTTTTCTTTAATTCTGTCTTAGTTTAATGGGAGGGCACCTGTGTCAAATATTTATCATAGGTGACATCTGAAGTGGCAGTTTGTGCGGAAAATTTGAAAAGTAAAAGTTTAAAATTACAGGAAGTAGTGCTGAGTTCTAAAATGCAATCCCTCTGTGATGTCATCAAAAAGCGACGTACATTTGAAAATAAATAAACAGTTAACACTCGATTGACACATTTTTTCTGACAGTTTAAACGGTCATTCAACAAAATGAAGGTGTTATCAGGTTTTATTATTTGTCAAATCATGACTATTGTGTAATTTATGTGGATTTTGGCCCTTGTTTTCAAAATGGTTGCTATGGTAACAGTTGTAGAGTTACTGCTAATTATGTCATATTTGCTGCTCATGTTCAACCAGGAAGTGACATTATAAACATTACAAAAACTGTCAAACAGGAAAAATGCTCAGTAAAATGTTAAATATGATCATCTTTCACCGTTCACATAGACTTTAAAAACAGAAAATGAACTTCTCTGTGTCATGTCACACATCGAGAAAATGTCACACAATGGAGTGTTTTTGACGGTCGGATGGAGATTTTCAAACCGGGATTGATCAAACTAGCATGAATGAAGCTAAATGCTACTTCAGGCATGTTTTTGATGATTGAACAGTGTTAGAATATGTGAATAATATGAAAAGCTCAAAAAAGTTAATTTTGCGTAATATTTCTCCTGTAATTAAATCTAAATGTACTTAAATCAAGATAGACACTACTTTATCCATCATTTTTAACTTATTTAAGATTGTACTTTTTTTCCAGTGTGTATGAATCGACGTCTTACTTTTTCAAGGGATTGTAGCAAAGTACAGGATGTGGGCAGGGATAGGTGGTAGGTGAAAAGAGGAATTTTCTGATCACTCGAGCCCCAGTTGCCGCACACAACAGGATTGAGTCAAACATGCAGGAATCTATTTAAATACAACTTTGAGAAAACTAACTATGAGGAAACACTGTTGTACCAAGGCTAAAAAGCTCATTAAAGTTAATTTTTATATAATATATCCCGTTAAAAAAACACAGTGAGCGAGCAGTGTCTTTAAAAAATCAAAAATAAAAACATTATCTAAATTCTTGCTCAATAATCTTACCTCTTTTTTCTCTTTTTCTGGTTTTGAAGTCGTTGAAATCCGCGCCGTTAGCTCCTTTAGCTCGTTCCTCCACATCTCCGAAAGCAAACCTGGAAAAACGGACATTATCTCTCTCTTTTAATTACAGATTTAATTAAAAATACTTACTTAGTTTGTTTTTGTTTCCGCTCCCTCCGTGGAGAATGTGAGCTAGAGGCAGATCTGCTCCTTTTCTGAAGATATTTCCTTTGAGGAGCGGATGGGGAAATAAAGACGACGTGACGAACCATTCATCTCGAACCGTGCACACCGGGTGACCGTTCAGACCTGGAACAAACACCAGGAGACGTTTGTAGCTTCAAGTTTTTGATTTTTCAATGGTTTTATGGTTATAGAAATATCTACGGAGGCCCCGAAGGGCAAAACAGCAACACATTTATACAATATGCACCCAAATTCAAAAATACGCACCCAACTAAGAAAACACGCACACACATTCAAAACACACACCCAAATCCAAAAACATGCACCCAAATCAAAAACACGCACCCAAATCAAAAACATGCACCCAAATCAAAAACATGCACCCAAATCAAAAACATGCACCCAAATCAAAAACATGCACCCAAATCAAAAACACGCACCCAAATCAAAAACATGCACCCAAATCAAAAACACGCACCCAAATCAAAAACACGCACCCAAATCAAAAACATGCACCCAAATCAAAAACATGCACCCAAATCAAAAACACGCACCCAAATCCAAAAACACACACCCAAATCCAAAAACACGCACCCAAATCCAAAACATTCACTCAAATCAAAAACATGCACCCAAATCAAAAACACGCACCCAAATCCAAAACATTCACCCAAATCAAAAACACGCACCCAAATCCAAAACATTCACTCAAATCAAAAACATGCACCCAAATCAAAAACACGCACCCAAATCAAAAACACGCACCCAAATCAAAAACACGCACCCAAATCCAAAAACACGCACCCAAATCCAAAACATTCACCCAAATCAAAAACACACACCCAAATCAAAAACACTGTCAAATTCAAAATGTGCACCCACATCAAAAATGTGCACCCAAATCAAAAATACACACCCAACTAAGAAAACACACACCCAAATCAAAAACATACACCCAAATAAAAAACATGCACACAAATCACAAACAGGCACACAAATCACAAACACACACCCAAATCACAAACACACACCCAAATCAAAAACACTGTCAAATTCAAAATGTGCACCCAAATCAAAAATACACACCCAATTAAGAAAACATGCACCCAAATCAAAAACATACACACAAATCAAAAACATACACCCAAATCAAAAACACACACCCAAATCAAAAACACGCACCCAAAATCAAAAATACCCAAATCAAAAACACGCACCCAAATCCAAAAACACGCACCCAAATCCAAAACACTCACTCAAATCAAAAACGCGCACTCAAATCAAAAACACGCACCCAAATCCAAAACACGCACTCAAATCAAAAACGCGCACCCAAATCAAAAACACGCACCCAAATCAAAAACACGCACCCAAATCAAAAACACGCACCCAATTAAGAAAACACACACCCAAATCAAAAACACTGTCAAATTCAAAATGTGCACCCACATCAAAAATGTGCACCCAAATCAAAAATACACACTCAACTAAGAAAACACACACCCAAATCAAAAACATGCACACAAATCAAAAACACACACCCAAATCAAAAACACGCACCCAAATCAAAAACACGCACCCAAATCCAAAACATTCACCCAAATCAAAAACACGCACCCAAATCAAAAACATTCACTCAAATCAAAAACACGCACACAAATCAAAAACACACACCCAAATCAAAAACACGCACCCAAATCCAAAAACACGCACCCAAATCAAAAACATTCACTCAAATCAAAAACACTGTCAAATTCAAAATGTGCACCCACATCAAAAATGTGCACCCACATCAAAAATGTGCACCCAAATCAAAAATACACACTCAACTAAGAAAACACACACCCAAATCAAAAACATACACCCAAATAAAAAACATGCACACAAATCACAAACAGGCACACAAATCACAAACACACACCCAAATCACAAACACACACCCAAATCAAAAACACTGTCAAATTCAAAATGTGCACCCAAATCAAAAATACACACCCAATTAAGAAAACATGCACCCAAATCAAAAACATACACACAAATCACAAACACACACCCAAATCAAAAACACACACCCAAATCAAAAACATGCACACAAATCAAAAGCACACACCCAAATCAAAAACAAACACCCAAATCAAAAACACACACCCAAATCAAAAACATGCACACAAATCAAAAACACACACCCAAATCAAAAACACACACCCAAATCAAAAACACACACCCAAATCAAAAACACACACCCAAATCAAAAACACACACCCAAATCAAAAACATGCACACAAATCAGAAACACACACACACAAATCACAAAGACACAAAATACACACCCAACTAAGAAAACACACACCCAAATCAAAAACATACACCCAAATCAAAAACATACACCCAAATCAAAAAACACCTACAATAGCCTATTAACCTAAATAGAAAATGTTCCTATTTTAGCATTTCTTTAAAACACATGCCATCCAAAAGCACAAAGTGATTGGTAATTATGTTATCATTTTTTTAAATGCAGGTTGAATTCGAATAGATTAAACTGGATGATTTACTTTGGATGACATACTTTGACTGACTCATGCAGCCTTTTCACTCAAAAACGATCATCTTCAGTACATTTTAGTGAATTGTGACGTCTAACCGTTCACATAGACTTTAAAAACAGAAAATGAACTTCTCTGTGTCATGTCACACATCGAGAAAATGTCACACAATGGAGTGTTTTTGACGGTCGGATGGAGATTTTCAAACCGGGATTGATCAAACTAGCATGAATGAAGCTAAATGCTACTTCAGGCATGTTTTTGATGATTGAACAGTGTTAGAATATGTGAATAATATGAAAAGCTCAAAAAAGTTAATTTTGTGTAATATTTCTCCTCTAATTAAATCTAAATGTACTTAAATCAAGATAGACACTACTTTATCCATCATTTTTAACTTATTTAAGATTGTACTTTTTTTCCAGTGTGTATGAATCGACGTCTTAATTTTTCAAGTGATTGTAGCAAAGTACAGGATTTGGGCAGGAATAGGTGGTAGCCGTTGGTTTCTTAGTTGCGTGTTGAATAAATGTGTGCAATGTGTGAAATTTGTCCTTCGGGGCCACCGTAAATAGAAAATGTTCTTATTTTAGCATTTCTTTAAAACACATGCCATCCAAAAGGACAAAGTGATTGGTAATTATGTTATCGTTTTTTTAATGCAGGTTGAATGCATACTTTGACTGACTCATGCAGCCTTTTCACAAACTCAAAAACGGTAGAAGCTTGAGAATAACTATAAATAAGTACTGTCCATCTTTCCCTGTACACAGACACTGAGCTTATTATTGTACACACGACAACACGGCCCCCCAAGTGACGATCCGACTATAGAAACCAGGCTGGATCTGTCTTCTTGGGGACAATGGCGTGAAATGTAACAGATTGTACACCGTCTGCATCTAAAAACAGCCAGTACACAATCCAACAGGACACGAGAGGGTCTTTTCACAGCTAACAGCAAAGAGCAGCATAAGACTCACTCAAGTCATTTGAGATATGTTGTATTTCTTTTTTTCTTGTGTAAGCATCAGGTTTAGCAAATTAACTGCATGAATTTACAGTAAATGGATTGCTTTGTTGGTGGTTTAATTCCTCTTCCAGAGACACAGACACAGTCCTTCCCTCCTCTGGACACAGGACATCGCTCCTGCTCCGGTCAAACAGGGACTGGACAGCCCATATGACAGGTTCTCAAAACTTTCTAATTATGACTTAGTTTGGTGGGAGGGCACGTGTGGCAATTATGTACTATAGTTTTGTATCTGTGAAGTTGCCGTTTTTGAAGAAATTTAGAAAAAATAAAAGTTTAAATCTACAGGAAGTGATTGAGTTCTAAAACGGAATCCTCCACCTGTGATGTCACCAAAAAGCGACGTGCCATGGAAAATACAAGTAGAGTTTACACACAACTGACACCACTTTGAGATATTCAACAAAATTAAGACGTTATCAAGGATTATTATTTGTCAAATCATAACTATTGTGTAATTTATGTGGATTTTTGTCCTTGTTTACTGTCTGGTTGCTAGGTAACAGCTGTAGAAATACCTCTATGTCATATTTGCTGCTCATGTCCAACCAGGAAGTGACATTATAAAAATTACAAAAACTGTCAAACTGGGGATAAATGGGCAAAACATTTAGTAAAATCTTGAATATAATCATGTTCACTACGTTTTAGTGAAATATGTGGTCTAACCTGTCGTATAGACTTTAACAAAGAGCATTGGACCTCATTCTCCCGGAGCACCCCCCACAGGGCTCCCAATGCCTTCACCAGATCCACAAAGCACATGTGACTGAGGCAAACTCCCATGAACCCTCGAGCCCCTGATGGAGAGTCTAGAGCTGGTCCAGTGTTCCACGACCACAGCCTCCTCCTGGATCTGAGGTTCGACTATCAGTTGGATTCTCCTCTCCAGTACAGTCCTGGAATAGACCTTACCGGGGAGGCTGAGGAGTGTGATCCCCCTGTGGTTGGAACACACCCTCCGGTCCCCCTTTTTATCCAGACCACCAGCCCGGTCTGCCAGTCTACAGGTACCGTCCGCGATGTTGAGACGTGTCAGCCAAGACAGTCCCACTACATCCAGAGACTTAAGATACTCAGGGCGGATCTCGTCCACCCCCAACGAGCTTCGACCGCCTCAGTGACTTCAGCTCGAGTGATGGATGAGTCAGACTCTGATCATGTCGTCCTCCTTCTGTCACTCAGAGATGATTACATTCATGACATTCTGGATGTCATGAATCAAATGGAGGGCAGCGGCCTATTCATGTGCTTCAGCTTCTTGTTATGGAACATTTTGAGGACTTTCTCCCATTCAAATTGTATATATATTTGTTTTAAATTGTTCATTGCTATGGCAACAGTGCTGATTTCTCATCATTCTGAAAACTATGGATGTTCAACACTCAGAAACCCATGGAACATCTCTATGGACAAATCACTGTTTTTGATTTTTTTTTTTTTTTTTTTAAAGAAAAGATCTACAAATGTTTAATCTTTCATTATTTGTCAGAGTTGACAAGGGCTCAAAGCAAAACTATGAAAGCCGACTATGTTTACGAGCTAATTTGTATAGAAAATTGAAAACCTCATTAATTTAAAACGCCTCAGCCACTTCAAATTCTTGAGTCTTGTCCAGACAATAAAAAGCAATTTGGCAGATAAAGCGTCTCCCTGGAGTGCCCGTGGGGTGCCCTCTTCTTATCCGTCCAATTACCACAGGCCCGCTGAGGACTAAATGTCTCGTAGTCTTGTCCTGAAATAACTGCACCCAGGGGAGCCCAGAGTTTCATGGGACCGGCACGTTACGCTTTTGGCAAAACTGTCAGCTCTAATTGACAGTTGGACTCCACTTTCTGCCAAATTAAAAGGAAAAAAGATGTTGTTGCAAAGAGATGGCATTGCAGTTACAGGATTTTATAGGATTTACTAATATTTTAATGTGTCGTTATCAGCTCCTTTGGCTCTAGAATTTACTTCAGAATTAATAAAGCGAGATCCAATCAGTTAAACAATAGAAAAGCAAATAATATGCTAAAAAGTTAAATCATTTATCACAAGAATTACAGATAAAAACAACGAACAAGATTTATATGAAGCAATCTGACAGGAGTTATGGAAAAACAGGCGTAAAACATTGGTCCACACGTCAAAACTAAATCAAGGCTAAACCAGAACAAAACCAGGGATAAACCAGAGCTAAACCAGGGATAAACCAGAGCTAAACCAGGGATAAACCAGAGCTAAACCAGGGATAAACCAGAGCTAAACCAGGGATAAACCAGAGCTAAACCAGGGATAAACCAGAGCTAAACCAGGTCTAAACCAGGTCTAAACCAGGGCTAAACCAGAGCTAAACCAGGGCTAAACCAGGGCTGAACCAGAGCTAAACCAGGGCTAAACCAGGGCTAAACCAGGGCTAGACCAGGTCTAAACCAGGGCTAGACCAGAGCTAAACCAGAGCTAAACCAGGGATAAACCAGAGCTAAACCAGAGCTAAACCAGGGCTAAACCAGGGATAAACCAGAGCTAAACCAGAGCTAAACCAGGGCTAAACCAGGACTAAACCAGGACTAAACCAGGGATAAACCAGAGCTAAACCAGAGCTAAACCAGGGCTAAACCAGGACTAAACCAGGGATAAACCAGAGCTAAACCAGGGCTAAAACAGAGCTAAACCAAGTCTAAACCAGGTCTAAACCAGGTCTAAACCAGGGCTAAACCAGGGCTAAACCAGGTCTAAACCAGAGCTAAACCAGGGCTAAACCAGGGCTAAACCAGAGCTAAACCAGGGCTAAACCAGGACTAAACCAGGGCTAAACCAGAGCTAAACCAGGGCTAGACCAGAGCTAAACCAGGGCTAGACCAGAGCTAAACCAGGCTTAAATCATTGGTCCACACCAATGGCGGCTGGTGGTATAATTTTTTTTAGGCGTGCGCCATTGTAAAACATCAATAAAAAATACATTTAAAAAATGGTAAAGTTTCATTTTGAACCCACGTCTCCCAAGGCAGATTCTGGACTCACTGAGCTACACTTACATATTCAGGTGAGCAGTTGCAGTTTCATTACTTGGCTGCTCATTCCAGAACCTCCACGGACAAGGCTGATATGATTAAATTATTTCTGTATTTCACATTTGTGCAGATGAGATTGAGGATTTAAATTTAAGCTGAAACATCCATCACAGAAAGTAGAAAAATGTGGAGAAGATGAGGAAAAAGCAGAGTCTGTGCCTAAAGGTGGGTCGGCGCTGCAGCTGAGTCTCAATAGGTCATGAATCCCTGTGCCCAGGTGCGCTCCTGCCTGCGCACGAGGCAGGGACTGTACGGCTGTCATGTAAACGAATGGACAGAAGCTGGCAGGAGCACTGGGAGTGGTCATAACACGAGGCCCTCACACACATCCATTCTGTGCACAGGGATCCAGCACGAAACAGGCAACAAATGAACAAAATAATGCACTAAGACTATTTACATTATTAAGACACATATTATTTAGAAATACTGCCCTTTTTACACAATATATGAAACATACAGCCAAAAAAAAAAAGACAAATTTAAGAATTTTTTTATCTGAGTCAAGTCAGGGTCTGCGCACTCTATTGACCGGCCGCCACTGGTCCACACGCCAGGGATAAATCAGGGCTAAAGCAGAACAAAAACAGGGATAAACCAGCAGTAAACCAGGGCTAAACCAGAGCTAGATAAACCAGGACTAAACCAAAGGTAAACCAGGGATTAACCAAAGTTAAACCAGGGCTAAACCAGGGCTAAACCAAGGATAACCAGGACTAAACCAGAGCTAGATAAACCAGGGCTAAACCAAGGATAACCAGGACTAAACCAGAGCTAGATAAACCAGGGCTAAACCAAGGATAACTAGGACTAAACCAGAGCTAATCCAGAACTAAACCAGAACTAAATCATGACTAAACTAGGACTAAACCAGAGCTAGATAAACCAGGGCTAAACCAAGGATAACTAGGACTAAACCAGAGCTAATCCAGAACTAAACCAGAACTAAATCATGACTAAACTAGGACTAAACCAGAGCTAGATAAACCAGGGCTAAACCAGAGCTAGATAAACCAGGACTAAACCAAAGGTAAACCAGGGCTAAACCAAAGTTAAACCAGGGATGAACCAGAACTGAACCAAGGATAACCAGGACTAAACCACAGCTAATCCAAAGCTAAATCAGAACTAAATCATGACTAAACCAGAGCTAAACCAGATCTAAACCAGGAAAAGGAATTAGATTAGGTTTGCCATTTATGTTTTAATAATGGAACTCTGTTTAAAGTTCACATTTTAAACACAAATGACAAAGACGATTAGAGTTTCGGAATGTTTTTGCTGCTTTTAATGGCATGTTTGTCACTACTAATCGCGATTTTGTCACTTTTAGTGTTGTTTTTGTCACTTTTTTACATTTGTGTTGCTTTAAGTTGTTGATGCTTTGTGTCACAATTAGGACATTTTAGTCACGTTTTGTTGTTTTTTAGTTGCGTCAGATGCATTTTTGTCGCTTTTAGATGCATTTTTGATGCTTGTAGGCACGTTTTTGTCGCTTGTTTCAGAGCATGTTTTAACAAATCTAAATGACAGTTTTTATACAGAATTAAACAATATTTTGTTGTTTGGAGGAAATTATTGCACTTAAAAAACTGCAACCTTTATGATTTGCTAATTGCTTCCTTTTTAGTTGCAATTTCGATTTGACTTTGATTTTGACTAACTGTGCAGCCCTATTGTACTGTACTGTATAATGTAAGGGGCCTTAAAACTTGGTGCATGAAAGGCTGGTTGTAGTGTTTTTCCCAAGGACAACGTCAGTATTACATGATGGGTTTTATATTTTCTTTTGTGCAGGATTATTCATTCAAACCTCACAGTCAAAGTGGGCGGACATGAGGACATCGCATGCATTAATGGACTGTTTTTTCCCTACACTGCGCAAGTTTGTTTTTCCATTTTGTCCTTAAAGCATCCAAATTGTCTTTATAAATATAGTGCACATGGAAACAGTTAGGAACAATTAGGATAAAAAAATGTTATTCAACCATGCAACAAATGATTTTGCACTCCAGGTAAATACATATAGTTTTTATGTTTACATCATAATCATTAACATATATCTGTGGGCCTTGCTGGATTTTAATATCATAAAGTCCAGCCCAGTAAAGAAGTATTCATCATAGTTTTACATCTGTGAAGTTGGACAGAAATTTTGAAAATAATAGTTTAAAATGACAGGAAGTAGTGCTGAATTCTAAAATGGAATCCCTCTGTGATGTCATCAAAAAGCGACGTACCGTTGAAAATAATGAGACAGTTAACGTTTTTCATTTTTCTGACAGTTAAAACGGTCATTCAACAAAATAAAGCTGTTATCAGGGATTATTATTTGTCAAATCATGACTATTGTGTAATTTGTATGGATTTTGGCCTTTGTTTTCAAAATGGTTGCTCGGTAACAGTTGTATAATTACCTCTGTCATATTTGCTGCTCATGTTCAATCAGGAAGTAACATTTTACACTTAATGAAAACTGTCAAACTGGGGACAAATTGGCAAAATGTTTAGTAAAATCTTAAATATAATCTTTCATCGTTTACTACGTTTTAGTGAAATGTGACGTCTAACCTGTCAAAGACTTTAAACAGTAATTCAACAAAATGTTCACATGTATATTAATTGTTCAAACAAATAATAATTTGATGAGTTTTGGCCCAGTGTACAGGATGGTTGCTATGGTAATTTCCTGGTGTGATGTCATCATTTACAACCAGGAAGTCAAATTACAAACCTAAAAAAAATGGCTAAAGTTGGATCAGATTTGTTCACGGTTTAGCAACATTTTAAATATATTAATCTTACCTGCATTTTAATTAAATGAGTTAGAATAATGAATATTAAATTTAACCTGAACTAGTTCTGTTTTTCACGTTTCAAAACAGTAAAAACAGATACAGCACCTTTAATAAATGAAAATGTCAAAAAAGAATTGCATTTTCGTCATCATTTTCACATTTAATTCATAAATAACCTCTATCTAGAAGCCTTCAGTCACCACCCCAACCTTAATTTGGTAAAAATGTATTTAAAAAGTGTAAATGTTCAATAGAAATAATCGTTTATGGTCGACTAATCAAAAAAAATAAACGCTGACTTGTCAACTACTTAAAGGGGCTGTACCTGATTTTTACTGTTGTGAAACAAGAAAAACAGAATTAGTCCATGTTCTTGTCAATTAAGTGTAATCTGTGTTGCTCCAGCTCAGATATATTGTAAAAGCATCTATTTGGGTGAAAATTAGACCACAACTTTTTCCTCTGCATCTGTTTATAGAACGTTTTATCCAACGAGAGAAGCAGGAAGTGCACCGTTAGCATGCTAATGTTTGTTAGCTTTACCCGTAACAGTCTGTGACGCTCTGGACTCAGAAACCCATGAAAAAAATAGCTTAAAACTTATTGTTGTGAATATTTAGAATGCTTGGACTGCATTAGGAAAGTGAGAGATAAATGTGACTGATGTAAAGACTAATTCTGTTTTTCACGTTTCAAAACAGTAAAAACAGATACAGCACCTTTAATAAATGAAAATGTCAAAAAAGAATTGCATTTTCGTCATCATTTTCACATTTATTCATAAATAACCTCTATCTAGAAGCCTTCAGTCACCACCCCAACCTTAATTTGGTAAAAATGTATTTAAAAAGTGTAAATGTTCAATAGAAATAATCGTTTCATGGGCGACTAATCAAAAAAATAAACGCTGACTTGTCTTGACTATTTAAAGGGGCTGTACCTGATTTTTACTGTTGTGACACGAGAAAAACAGAATTAGTCCATGTTTCCGATTTTTTTGGATGTATTAAAGTAAAATTAGATTGTCCCAGCTCAGATATATTGTAAAAGCATCTATTTGGGTGAAAATTAGACCACCGTTAGTGCACCGTTAGCATGCTAATGTTTGTTAGCTTTACCTGTGACAGTCTGTGATGCTCTGGACTGAAAAAAAAATTGCTTAAAACTTATCGTTGTGATTATGTATGATGCTGGGACTACACTAGGAAAGTGAGAGATAAATATGACTGATGTAAAGACTAATTCTGTTTTTCACGTTTCAAAACAATAAAAATCAGGTAAATCAGGTACAGGGCCTTTAAATAATTATTGCCCGAATGCTTCCAAACATTATTATGTATTTTACTCATATAATTTACAGTAGATACAAAACTGAACCACGTGGCTTCATTCCTGCTCGATAAATGCTGTAGATGTCATGCGTTCAGTCTCTGTTTACGTTGGGAACAGAGATAACATTTACGTCGAGATGAGGAGGACAGAGATAACATTAACGTCGGGATGCATGTTCTGCCAAAATGACACTGCATACAAATGGGGAATGTACAATTACAGTACACTTTACAGTGGGCGGTTAAAGCTCATTCAAATGCATGTATCCCATTTCGATTTCATTTGGACAAAGATGGAGACTGCGCGGGAACTGGTGAATGTGACTGTCCCAAAGGAAATGAACGGGAAAGACATTCAGACCCAGATGTAACCTGTGGAAAATTATTCACAGATTGTCCCATCGAACACCAAGCTTTACAGTCACAACTATAGAACATGACTGAATGATATTTGAATAATAATAATAAAAAAACAGCAATGATGTTCCTCATTTGCTGCTCCGATCATTCTGTATATTGAAACGACTTTTAAAGCAGAACAAGTAACATTTTTATCTTATTAAACGTCTTTGGGGCGTTTGAAGCTTCCCCAGAAGAATATTTAATAAATCAGACCATATTTCATGTTTGTTGGTGCATAAATTAGATTCTTTTGAGGCTAAAATGCAATTTTATGTCTAGAAAATTGTATTTGGTCCATCGTTTGTTATAGAAAAACAAACTAACTGACATTTCTACCCTGGAAATTTAAATGTGTGGCTTTTTTTCTCAACACAAACACTTAAAAACAGGAGAATTTAGATTTTTCAATGATTCTCTCACATTAGATCTAAATTCTACTGGTTTTAAGTGTTTGTGTTGGAAAAAAGCAACACGTTTGAATTTCCAGAGTAGAAATGTCAGTTAGTTTGCTTTTCTTTAACAAGCGATGGACAAAATACAATTTTCTAGCCTTGAAATTGTATTTTAGCTTCAAAAGAATCTAATTTATGGAATAGTATCTAATATATCTCTAGATAGAATTAAATATTATTGCGGGCTTAACATTTCTTTGAGTATTTTTCAGTAAAACCCATAAATCTGGATTGTTCCTTCATCAAAAATGCAAAGAGTTGATCATAATTTCCTCAAATATAATGTAAAATACAATAATAAATGTGTTTAAAGCAGCTCTGATGTCACTCACATGTGTCTGAGGCTTTTACTGACACTAAATCATCTACATTTGTCATATTTTGTGATATTCTGAGGTTAATCCCAGTTTTTCCAGTGAAATCACATCACTTTTGCCTTCATTCTGAATTTAGAATGTTTTTGTTTACAAACTTTTAACAGATCTATTAATACTCTGAATAATAAAATCAGACAATCATAAATCCCCTTTCATCTGCACATTTGCGGGTCCGGGCTGCAGAGGCGCTGTACCTTGGATGTGCCTGACGCGGCTCGGGTGAGGGTTGTGTCTGGAGAAGAAGGAGTGATGACTCAAAGAACCGAACCGTGCGCCGCTCCGGGACACGAGGCGGGGCAGCTCCGCGCTCGACGACGCCCGGGTGCTGCCCCCTGGGTGTGGGCTGTGGGACGACGACATGCCTCAGCGGAGAATTCAATTTGGACGCATCAAAAATGTGGAAATGGAAAAGTCTGAAGCGCCCGAGCTGCAGAGGAAAACACAAGAGACAACGCACAGGTCAAAATGTTCAGGACGGCTATTTCAACCGGAATTTAATATATAGTGCGTCTAAAAAGTAGAAAAAGTCATGATAAATAAATAAATAAAGTAAGAGGTTCCATTTACTTTTTGAACAAATTGTACTTTTGTTTTTGTACATCCTACTTTGAATTGCACTTTATTTTTACAGAACAGTACAGTTACGTCTAAAATGTGACTCAAATTTCCTGTCAACAAAATTAAATAATGATCAGATTGTTAGTTCTGGCAAATTATTTTTCAGAAAATTTAAATCTAATTGTATCTAGTCAACTTTGATTACATAATTGTAATCGTATTTTGATCAAACTCCTTCTGATTTTCCATCAGTAACACACTTTATTTATAAATATTGTGTGTTAAGAAGCCTTCAGTCACCATATATCAACCTTTATTTGGTAAAAATGTATGTAAAAAACTCAATGTACAGAGAATAAACAGGAATAATCATTTGACCAGTGAGTAAATCAAAAAGACAATCACTGACTAGTTGACTGTTAAAATTAGTCTTAATATTTATTTTTTATCCAGCTGTAAATACGCCGGAGTTTAGCTCATTTCCATCCGTTGTCCCACATTCTCTGTCATTCATACACACTGCACACTATTGTACAAGGAGCACCTGGAGGAAACCTACGCCGACACGAGGAGAACATGCAAACTCCACACAGAAAGACCCCACGCCGCCCGGGAGTCGAACCCAGCACCCACTGCATAAACTTCTATCTATCACAAGTTAAAGGGCGTATGACAGGTTTTATGATTTTCTAATTTTGACTTTATTCAGTGTATTAATACCTCTTGTAAATATAAATGATAGTTTTACACCAATCAGGTCACAGTTTGTGGAGAAAAGTTGAAAAATCTGCTGAAAATGACAGGAAGTAAACAAATCGATGACATCACACTGCGGAAACAAAGGTTAAGCATAATTTACACAGAATTAACTACTTTTTTGACCCTTTAAACATTGATTCAACAAAATAAAGGTGTCATGTGTATTTTTCTTTGTCAAATGAAAAAACTGTGACATTAGATGAGGTTTGGTGCAGGATGTTTCTTGGTAATTTCCTACTGTGATGTCATCATTTACAACCAGGAAGTTAAATAAAAAAACTAAAAAACCGCGTAAACCGAGTAAAATGTGTAAAGATTTAGGCAAAATTTGAAATATATTTATCTTAACTTCATTTTAGTTAAATGTGTAGTTCAAACTGTCAGAGGCACTTCAAGTTCAAACCCTTTTTTTGTGGTTAAGTCACTACTTTTTACATTTGATAGGATTTCAAAATATAGCGCAGTGGTTCTCAAACTTTTCACACCAAGTACCACCTGAGAAAATATTTAGTCTTCAGATCTAAACCAGGTCTAAAACAGAACTATTCTTGGTCTAATAGTGCTAAACAGGGTGTAAAGTAGGAGAAAACGATTAATTTAAACCAGGATTAATGCAAAAAATGACAAAAATGTGGCATAAATTGACTTGATTCAGCAAATAATGGATCTGCTGGTATATTTTTGATGTGTCTACCATGGCTACATGAACTACAACAGGTCACAACAACTGCATTCCCAGGCGTCCTGTTCTTGTTTCTTCCGCTTGAGTGACATTATTATGAATTAACAGTGACCTTTACACCTGCTTTTGCTCTTTGCTTTGTGCAGTTCAACCTAAAATCACACATTTCAACAAAGTCCGTGTTTTAGCTGTAACTAAACAGTGGAACTCTGAAGTCTGGGAGGATAAACAAATCAGGAAAACAATCTAAAGTTCAATCAGGGCAAAATACAGAACAAAACCCCAAATAATTCTAAATGTGTTTACCTTAATGCATCAGGAAACAGGAGAGTCCAGTCCAGGCACTGCTCCAGTAGCGTTTACACATAAAGGTTGTGTTTTTTCTGGTGTTGCCTGGAGACTAAACAATGGGCCGGTGCTGACAGTGTGTTCTCTGCACTACAGCCGCATCACTGTGTACTTCACCTACTGTCACTCACATTTAGGGTTAAGTCTGCCTTGAAGTAAATGTAAGACTCTAAATGTGCAGCAAAGTCACAACAGTTTTTGTTTTGTTTTTTCAAGAGGCATCACATATGCATTTCTTGAAGTGAACTTTAGGAATTAAACCTTGAAGTTTACTCTTACTTGTTAAAAGCGATAAAAACATGCGGAAAAATGTGACTAAAAGTGATAAAAACGTGACTAAAAGCATCAAAAACGTGTTAACAACGTGACTAACAATGACAAATGTGACTAAAAATAACAAAAATGTCTCAAAAACGCAACCAAAAGTGACAAAAGATGTGACTAAAAGCAACAAAAACACACAATAAGTTAAAAAAAATGCAACTAAAAGTGACAAAAATGGGACTAAGGCCAAAGCTCGGGTGAATCTGATCTGAAGCGGAGCAGGCGTTTCAGGCTCTGAAACCAACACTTTTTGAAAGCAAGTCCCAGAGTGCAAAGATTTCTGTCACGACAAATCCAGCACTTTTTTAGAAGATGACGTCACATTGTGCTCTGCATAATGTCCTGAGGTTTGTGCAGAATCCTCCTCAGCTCCTCGAGCCACAGGCCACACGGAAAAGGAAATAAATCCACTACAGAGTTTGTCTACATTAAGATCTGATGCTCTCTTTGTTTCTTCTGTAAGCTTTACATCCTGCTGGACATTCAGAATCTTTGCTAAGTTACAAAAAAAACAAAAAAACTCCATGTTTCTGTTTACGAATCACAGCGCCCCACACCAGCCTGGAACATTACTGTATTACTGTATAATTGTTGTGGAAACTATAGCCCTTTTGTCTCCAGGTGGACGGGCCTAAAAGTGACAAAAAAGGGACAAAAAGCGACACAAACATGTGATTTTTTAAATTAGTTTGTAAGTTTATATTACATTATTTTTGTCAGTTCTCCTGGCTATGTTTAAAATGTGAACTTCAAATGAAATCCCATTATTAGAACTAGCAAAAAACTGCAAAGATAATCGCAATTAGATATCTTTCCCAAATCGTTCAGCTCTAATGTGAATACCATCGATGTGCCAAAGTTTGAGAGTCACAGCAACAAGTGACAGCCGTGACGCACATTTCACACCATCCATTTCCTCCTTTCATCTCGCTCTCCGTCTTTAAGGCACGTTATCCTCTCAAATGTCGCCGTAAAAACACAACTACAAGTAAAAAAAAGCATGACGGAAAGTAACAAAATACAAATAAAAGTGACATACACTTGACTTTATGTGACAAAAATATACCTTAAAGTGACAAAAAACACAACTAAATGCAACAAATACATGACTAAAAACATCAAAAACACAACCAAAAGTGACAAAAACACAACCAAAAGTGACAAAAACACAACCAAAAGTGACAAAAAACATAACTAAAAACACAACTACAAGTCAAAAAAGCATGACTGAAAGTAACAAAACACAAATAAAAGTGACATAAACTTGACTTTAAGTGACAAAAATACATCTAAAAGTGACAAAAACACTACTAAAAGTGACTAAAAACACAACTAAGAGCAACAAATACCTGACAAAAACTAAATGTGACAAAAGCGTGATGAAAAGTGACAATATCAACACTGAAAGTCACTAAAACGCAACTCAGAGCGACAAATATCCAACAAAAACGCAACTAAAAATGACAAACGCGACTGTAAGGAACAAAAACACCACTGAAAGTAACAATCACGTGACTCAAAGTGACAAAATGCTACTTAAACAGCAGAAACTTGATTATAAGCGCCAAAAACAACACTAAAGTCGACAAAAACATTTTGAAACACGTAATTCATTTATTAATTTGTCATTTCTGTCAATTATCCTCTCAATACTGGCCAGAATAATCACAATTAGACATGTTTCCCAAATCGTTCAGCTCTAATGTTAATACCATCGATGTGCCAAAGTTTATGAGAGCCACAGCAACAAGTGACAGCCGTGACGCACATTTCACACCATTTCCTCCTTTCATCTCGCTCTCCGTCTTTAAGGCACGTTATCCTCTCAAATGTTGCTTTCTCTCAAATGTCGCTGTAAAAACACAACTAAAAGCAACAAAAAACAGACCAAAAATGACAAAAAAACACTACTAAAAACACTACAAGTAAAAAAAAGCATGACGGAAAGTAACAAAATACAAATAAAAGTGACATACACTTGACTTTATGTGACAAAAATATACCTTAAAGTGACAAAAAACACAACTAAATGCAACAAATACATGACTAAAAACATCAAAAACACAACCAAAAGTGACAAAAACACAACCAAAAGTGACAAAAACAGACCACTTAAAGTGTCAAATACCCAACAAAAATGCGACTAAAAGTAACAAAAACGCGACTGCAAGGAACAAAAACACAACTAAAGTGACAAAAATCACGCGACAAATATCTGACAAAAATGCAACTAAAAATGACAAAACGCCACTGTAAGGAACAAAAACATCCCTAAAAGTGACAAAAACACAACTCAAAGTGACAAAAACTGTATTTAAAGCAGCAGAAACTTGACTAAAAGCGTCAAAAACCAACACTTAAAGGGACAAAAACATTTTGAAACACATAATTAATTTATTAATTTGTCATTTCTGTCTCTTTGTCAATTATCCTCTCAATACTGGCCAGAAAAATCACTATTAGATCTATTTCCCAAATCGTTCAGCTCTAATGTGAATACCATCGATGTGCCAAAGTTTATGAGAGCCACAGCAACAAGTGACAGCCGTGACGCACATTTCACACCATTTCCTCCTTTCATCTCGCTCTCCGTCTTTAAGGCACGTTATCCTCTCAAATGTTGCTTTCTCTCAAATGTCGCTGTAAAAACACAACTAAAAGCAACAAAAAACAGACCAAAAATGACAAAAAACACTACTAAAAACACTACAAGTCAAAAAAGCATGACGGAAAGTAACAAAATACAAATAAAAGTGACATACACTTGACTTTATGTGACAAAAATATACCTTAAAGTGACAAAAAACACAACTAAATGCAACAAATACATGACTAAAAACATCAAAAACACAACCAAAAGTGACAAAAACACAACCAAAAGTGACAAAAACAGACCACTTAAAGTGTCAAATACCCAACAAAAATGCGACTAAAAGTAACAAAAACGCGACTGCAAGGAACAAAAACACAACTAAAGTGACAAAAATCACGCGACAAATATCTGACAAAAATGCAACTAAAAATGACAAAACGCCACTGTAAGGAACAAAAACATCCCTAAAAGTGACAAAAACACAACTCAAAGTGACAAAAACTGTATTTAAAGCAGCAGAAACTTGACTAAAAGCGTCAAAAACCAACACTTAAAGGGACAAAAACATTTTGAAACACATAATTAATTTATTAATTTGTCATTTCTGTCTCTTTGTCAATTATCCTCTCAATACTGGCCAGAAAAATCACTATTAGATCTATTTCCCAAATCGTTCAGCTCTAATGTGAATACCATCGATGTGCCAAAGTTTATGAGAGCCACAGCAACAAGTGACAGCCGTGACGCACATTTCACACCATTTCCTCCTTTCATCTCGCTCTCCGTCTTTAAGGCACGTTATCCTCTCAAATGTTGCCGTAAACCCTGTGAGGAGCAGAGGGCCACGAGCACGATACCTCCCTATCCTCCTCCATCTTCAGTGTACAGTAACATTTTGTGATAACATTTAATTAAATGTCACGCTGAAATGAAAAGGCCGAGGTGCGATGCGTATCTCTTAATGATTTATGAAGTCAAATGTACCCGAGTGCAGCCATTTCCTTTTTAAATCCTTCAAAAGTGGAGTTTATCGCTCACGTCATCAAGGCACTCTGCGGTATCGTGTTCTTTTTGTCATGTCAACAAAAGCACAGTAACGTAGGCAATAATATACTTCAGATGCCCTCCCTGGATCCATTGAATGTCGCTGGAATCACAGACAGCGACACTTTAACCCATCTGTAATACCTCAAGTTAGGGCTGAAACAAGGCAAGTGATTAATCGTAACTAATCGATTATTTAAAGCCTTGATTTTCAACCAGTGCCGGGGAACACTAGTGCACCCAGGTGAGCCTTGAAAAAAATTTGGAAAAGATTTGGATGCAGATGTAAATAACTAATTTACCTTTTTTGAGTGTTCTGAGCAACTTCTGCACCAAAAAAAGAACTTCAAACCACCACTATTGCCAAATTTAAAGCACTAGACAATTGCACAAACATGATTTGGCTAGTTATGTACCATATTTGATTAACAAAATGGTCCGATTTGGTCATGTTTTTGTTGTATGTGGTGTGCCGTGGCATCTTTCAAACCTAAAAAGTGTGCCGCAACTAGAAAAAGGTTGAAAAACACTGATTTAAAGGACACAAATTCATCTACTGTGACTTTTTTTGAGCTTTTAATCATGTTCTAACAATGTTCCGTCATCAAAAACACACCTAGAGTAGCATTCAGCTGCATTCACGCTGCGTTGAGTAATGTTTATCAGAAAATCCTCTCTCTCCGAGCATCAAATACACTTCCTGCTGAACTCCCTCCATCAGTGACATTATCCTGATTTCATTTATCTGAGAATCTTCTGCTGTTTTAAGTCCTCGTTCGGAGGATTTCTGCCTCTAAACACGATCACTGCCGCTGCTAGCTTGATCATCGCATCTCTTAAAGTGGTAACACGATTAAATTGTGTAAGAACTATCTACTACGCCATCTACTGGCTGCATTTAGTCAGCACATGCCAGCGCAGATAGCAGAGAAACTTGTTCTCTTTGTGAAGATGAGACTCTGTAGTTTTGTCTCTGTTTTACTCTGTTTACAAGTGGAAACATGCTCTGCTCAGAGGAAAAACAAAAATTAAATTCCACCTAGATTTACTTGGTTGAATATATGAAGAAGTAAAGCTGGTGTCTGTAGATTAAAATTGTAATAAAGTAAAAAAGTCCAGGCAGAATCGGTATAAAAGTCCTATTACATTTTTCTGATTTTTAAAAATGTGTCCCTTTGGAGTAACTGACTCTAATTCATACAGAACTGTTTGATTTGACTGTAGCTAAGTGGGTTACAGCCTTCTTTTCATATTGAACACGTCCAGCAGCTTCTTAATTTCCTTTTATCAGATGGTAGATAAAAAGGAATAAATTAACAAAAAGTCCAGCATAATCTCTTTCTTTTTTTTCTCAAAACATGAGATGGCAGATTTCAGGCACTCAAGAACATGTTTAAAGGCTAATAACAATATGAAAAATGCATCATAGTTTCCCTTTAAATAGTCGTCCACCAATTTGATAATCGAATAATTTTTTAGAACTAAACGCAAGCTCCAAAACGTGCCATGAGCTGAGAGCATGTTTCATCACTCAGATGAAGCGGAAATTCACATAAAATGAATCCTCTGAAATGTCGCTGAAAAAACACAACTAAAAGCAACAAAAAACAGACCAAAAGAGACAAAAAACATAACTAAAAACACAACTACAAGTGAAAAAACATGACTAAAAGTAACGAAAAACACAACTAAATGCAACAAACACGACTAAAAACAACAAAAACATGATTAAAAATGACAAAAACACGACTATAAGCAACAAAAACACAACAAAAGAGACAAAAATCACAACTATTAGCGACAAAAATACAACCAAAAGTGACAAAAAGGCATCTAAAAAGTGACAAAAGCGTGAATAAAAGTGACAATATCAACACTGGAAATGACTAAAACGTAACTAAGAGCGACAAATTCGCATAAAACAAAAAACATAACAAAAAACCCAACTACAAGTGAAAAAGCATGACTAAAAGTAACAAAAAACACAACTAAATGCGACAAACACGACTAAAAACAACAAAAACATGATTAAAAATGACAAAAACGCCGCTAAAAGTGACAAAAACCGCAACTAAGAGCGACAAATATCCGACAAAAAACAACTAAAAATGACAAAAACGCGACTGAAAGGAACAAAAACACAACAAAAGAGACAGAAATCACAACTATTAGCGACAAAAATACATCCAAAAGGGACAAAAACGCATCTAAAAAGTGACAAAAGCGTGAATAAAAGCGACAATATCAACACTGGAAATTACTAAAACGTAACTAAGAGCGACAAATTAGCATAAAACAAAAAACATAACAAAAAAACCAACAACAAGTGAAAAATCATTACTAAAAGTAACAAAAACACAACTAAATGCGACAAACACGACTAAAAACAACAAAAACATGATTAAAAATGACAAAAACGCCGCTAAAAGTGACAAAAACCGCAACTAAGAGCGACAAATATCCGACAAAAAACAACTAAAAATGACAAAAACGCGACTGAAAGGAACAAAAACACAACAAAAGAGACAGAAATCACAACTATTAGCGACAAAAATACATCCAAAAGGGACAAAAACGCATCTAAAAAGTGACAAATGCGTCGACAAGATCAACAATTATCCGACAAAAACGCAATCATAAAAAACGCAAGAAACATGTAAACGTCAGTGTTTCTCTTTTAAAAAACAAAACAATTTTATGCTTCCTAAATATTGTAAAAAATGTTAATAATATTGTAAAAATCTTATATTCACTGGCCTTTTGATCTAAACCCTTCCTTTTCAACCAGTGTGCCATGGAACATTAGCGTACCTTGAAGTTTTGCCTGGTGGAACTTAAAAATAGTCCAATTTGAGATCACAGATTGACAAATGTGGATGTAATTAAATCTTTTTCCTTTTTTGAGTGTCCTGAGCAACTTCTGCACCAAAAAAGAACCCAAAACCATCAAATGAAAGGACCAGACAGTGGCACAGACATGATTTGGCTCGTTATATACCGTATTTTTTTAACTAAATGGTCTGATTTGGTGATGTTTTTGTAGCTGGTGGTGTGCCGTGGTGGCTTTTAAACCTAAAAAGTGTGACGCAACTGAAAAAAACTCTGGAATAAACAACTAATCTAACTAATCGAAAATGAAAGTGAAAGTATAATCTCCAGACTGATCGATTTCCAAAATAATAGTTAACTGAAGCCCAAATACTACTGTTGTTTTCTTGGGCTTTATTTAAGAATGCAACAAGTTAATCAATTAATTGCAACAAATCGATTATTGAAATAATTCTCGTACAATCGAATTGAGCTGCAATTGCAAGAAAATGACGCGACAAATGTGTAAATTTAACATTTTAGACGAAATAAACATACACCTGGATCCTCAAACGGCTTCATCCGAGTCAAATTTAGTAAATATATTTTCATCACGTGACTTTTGCGCTCTAAATAATTCATTAATTAATCAAAAGAGTAATCTCAAGACTAATCGATTAGCAAAATAACCGTCAGTTGCAGCCCTAGCTCTGTTACTTACTGTGATATAATGTTATTCAAAAAGTCTGACATTTCCAGACTCTTGGGCATGAGCACAAAGGTCAAGGCTACATTTTATTAAAAGATATCTCCAACCTGCATCCATTAAACCTGGCTCACACTGGCCTGAGCTCTACACGTGAATCTGAAAGGTGTTGGGACTTAAAAAAACAAACAAAAAACACTTCATGCTGCATCAGTGGAAGTATCGTAGAAAGGGTTTCAGAGGTTGTCATCCGGACACTGTTTGAAGATCGAGACGTTTCGACTTTTATCCAAAAGTCATTGTCAATCAGAGAGCTGGTCTGGGAACTCCGTGAAGATATTGAGCAGAGAAAAGAACTGGTTTGAAAGAGGAGTAAAGGAAGCTATTTTTGTCAAAAGAGAGATTCCGTCTCTAAACAGGAATGGGGGCTTAAGATTTAATTGGCTAAGATTTATGACAGCATCCTGACACCTTGGTCCAGATCAATAGACCAGTCAAATGCTAATGAGGTCATCAGCAGTGAGGAGGGAGCAACAGCCAGATATCAAGATAACAATAGACCTAAGACAATAATAGACCTTAGCCACAGGTGAAACTGGGCAGGGCCAACTATTAAACTAACAAAGACAGGCCAATTATCAAGTTTCAGGTGACACTAGACCATAGAACTATAATAAAACCTGGAAGATGAATCCAAAATGGCCGTCCTGTTTATCCCTATGGAGAGTGCTCATTGGCGCATGACCCCAAAAAAGTTTCTTACTTCCGCATTTACTTCCTGATACGGAGGCTGCCATCTTTGCTTTAGGGCGCCACGTGACGACAATCCCCCACTTCATATAAAAAAGGTAATTTCGGTGATTTTAGAAACGGTAGAAAAGAACATTTCCTTCTATTTTATTTAAATACCGATAATAATTAAGTACTGTCTGCAATTATAATGAGCAATTTAAGAAAAAGGCTGGTTCCAAGAGGCTGCAGTACCTCGCACGGCCACAAATCAATCTGGGACCACAGACAGAGGGGGCGTACCTTATCCAGTTCATTTAATACATCCATGCACTAGACAAACAATTTTCCAAACAAAGACAGGTGGTCAGTGACTCCTCCCTGGGGGCAGGACTCCCAGTACTTAGAGTAGCATATAAGCCTGAGTTCCCAGACCAGCTCTCTGATTGACAATGACTTTTGGATAAAAGTCGAAACGTCTCGATCTTCAAACAGTGTCCGGATGACAACCCCTGAAACCCTTTCTACGATGAAGCACACCTGGACGAATGAGGGATTACATCGACGAATCAGTGGAAGTATCTCAACAGCAGAAAGAAGCAGAAAAATCTAAATTGTGTTAAATCCAGTGACATCAAAATGTGGACGATGTTGAAAATAAAATTGTTTATTCTGTAAAAGGACACATATTCTACAGTGACTTTTTTGATTCCTTCATTCATTCTTGCTGTTTTGATGAACCTTGGCTTGAAAATCTTCTCCCTCCAACCATCAAAAACTCTTCAGATTCTCCTCAACGACTGATGTTTTGACGATAACTGACGTCACTTTTCTGACAAGCTTCATCGTCGTCATTAGTTTTTATTTGAGCACTTGCTTTCACAAAATGAAATACAATAATAATAACATAAAAAGAAACAAAGCTACCATTAGTTACACCAGTGTTTCCCAACCAGGGGTACGGGGACCCCAGAGGGTACTTGGAATGCTTTCAGGTTAAAAAAAAAAAAAAAAAAAACGGTTGGAATGCACTTTGCTAAGAATAAAGAGTCAGTAGCTGTAAATTTTGCATTTTTTGGAGTATCTTGGACCATAAATATAATAAAAACAAGAAAATAATAGTAATAATTGACAATACGCGACTCGTAAACCCTTTTATTTGTCTGAAACTCAAATTAAGGGGTATTCTGAGGGTGAGACAAAGTTTAGGGGCTACACAAGACAAAAAAGGAACCATTGAGTTCCACAAGAGTACTCAAAAGTAGAATCTTAAAGGAGCTTATTCACCTTATTCCAGAAGTTGCCGTACGCGCCGCCGTCTTGTTTCTGTTGTATTAGTTTACATGGAGAAGAAAATAAGTTCTACATGGACTAAAAAGACGTTTTCAGGCCTCAGGAAATCGTTGCGTTGTTGACTTTGCTCGTGTTCATTAAACATTTTACACAAATCAATCTACTTTATGTAACATTTTAGCGGCGAGACTTTTCCCTCGTTCGTCATTAGCTTTAACGGAGTTCTCGTCAAACGGAAGTGCGTTTACAACAAAAGTGTGATCTGTGGCAAAAAGAGGCAAAAGTGGGCGGGGCAGAATAAGGTGAATAGGAGCCTAACATTTAGAATGTTGACCACAGCTGTTCTGTGCATTAAATAAATAATCATATAAATTGTAGTTAATCCAATACCCTGACAAAATACACCCCGTACCTTGTTCTAATCCAGTTGAATGTTCAGTGAAAGGCGCCTGTTGTTTGTACATTCATGCGTCGTCGTGACAGTGACAGCACCACAGTCCTGTTTGTGTTTGAGTGTGGAGCCCAGGCCCAGACCCACTCTTTATGTGTCACAGTCTTAAGCTTGTTTTATGCTTGACACGTTTGCAAGGGTGAAATTATGTCTTTTTAGTGATCCCAACCCTTCCGGCGTCGAACGAGGTTTTCTGCATTGGCGTCAGGGAAAAATGTGTCACTGCACAGCGTGCTGCGCGGAAATAAACAGAGGAAAGTGGCAGAAAACACCAGCGTTTGGCATTTCTATGTCTCTGAGACGCGCGGACCGTAAACGCTGTAGACGTTGCTCAGCCTGGTTTCCGCTCGTCAGATTCTACAGAAAGTAATAATAATAATAATAACAATACATCAAACTTGTATAGCACTTTTTTGGACACTCAAAGACGCTTTACATAAACAGACAAAACAACATAAATTTACACAAAAGCCAGTTTGAACAGGTGGGTCTTAAGGAGTGATTTGAATGTCTGTAGTGAGTCCGAGTTCCTGATGGTTGTGGAAGTGAGTTCATTAAAGTGCGTATGACGGGTTTCTATGATTTTCTAATTTTGACTTTCTTCAGTGTATTAATACTTGTTGTAAATAGAAATTATAGTTTTACACCAATCAGGTCACTGTTTGTGGAAAAAAGTTGAAAAACCTGTTGAAAAATACAGGAAGTAAACGAACTAATGACATCACACTGGAGAGACAAAGATTATACATCATTTACACAAAATACACTACTTTTTTGACCCTTTAAACATTAATTCAACAAAATTAAAGGTGTTCACATTTATTTTTATTTGTCAAATCAAAATAATGTGACATTAGATGACTTTTGGCCCAGTTTACAGTGTTGTTGCTATGGTAATTTCCTAGCGTGATGTCATCATTTACAACCAGGAAGTAAAATTAAAAAGCTAAAAATTGCCAAAACTGTGTAAAATTTGTAAAGAATTTTAGCTAATTTTGAAATATGTTTATCTGAACTACATTTTGGTTAATTGAGTAGCCCAACCTGTCATGGGCCCTTTAAGTTCTAGATGAGTTAAAATGTTTTGATTTGAGGATATTAATCTGAATTTCAGACGTTTTGACTTGTTAAGATCAGTGGAGACGATTTATTTGATGGAACTAGATTATTTCACTTGTTTCAATACGTTTCTGACTTGTTTCAATTCATTATATCTTACTTCAATCCAAATTATCTGTCAGTGGGTTAAGATCATTTTACTTACCCCATTTACACATTTGTTTTCTTATTTTAAGCAAAATTATCGCAGGATCAGCCAGAAATACCTTGAAACCAGTGAAATATTCTGCATCACATCTGCAATTAAATCTCATCGAGTCAAAACTTCTCAAATCCAGTAATAAATTATCAATTCAAGCCATTTTGAGCTTGGATAGATTTACATTTTTTGCTGTGCAGAGGGCGGGGGCAGCAGCGGCGAAGGCTCCGTCCCCCAAGGTCCGTTGCTTAGTGCGGGTGATGGGAGCGAGGAGGTGGGTGTCAGCAGAGCGGAGGCGGCGGGTGGGACAGTACAGTCGGAGTAGGTCGGTGAGGTAGGAAGGGGCGGGGTTATGGAGGGACTAAGTATAATCAGATGTTTAGTGCGATACAGGCCCACACACAGGAGTGCAGACCGGTGCAGAACATATGGACCACACTTCATTTACACAGCCCTTCACTGAGGTGTGATCTGTTCAGTGATCCATGATATACATTTGCAAACTGTAATAATACATTTACATTCAGTTCAATTACTTTTATAGACATTTAACTTCGTATTTAATTAAAATAACCTGCTCTACAGACAAAGTGTATTTTTAATTGTGCTTTGTGTGTGTGTGTGTGTGTTTGTAAAGCATCACATGTGGGGACATGCGTTTGTTTACACACAGTCATGTGGGGACCTAAAACCTTGTGAGGACCTCATTTGAGGTCCCCAGAGGCACAATGCTTTTAAACGACAGGAAACAGCCCAAAGTATGTCCCCCACCCTTTTTCTAAAAAGTCCCCAGAAAGTCCTTAACCAGACTTTGTGTGTGTGCATGCGAACCTAGTGGACACACTGAGGTACTGCAGTCCTCATAAGACACCCTGTTCTTGTAGTGTGTATCATCAGGTCCCCACAGGACAGCGCCCCCACATGGATTCTGTTGGTACTGCAGTTTATTTTACTATATTTTTCAACTCTCGCATTTTTACCCTCACTAAGTATAGATTTAAAAACAATGATTAAATTAAATATGACATTTATTCAATTATTATATATTTTGACATGTTACTTACAAAGTTTTTACTTAAGTATTGTATTAATAATATTATGTAGATTCAGGAAGAGTAAGTAATTATGTAGCGACTTAAACTGTTGTGTCGCCACAAACATTAGGCCTACATCTAACAGCTACAAGCTAAAACGCTTAATAAAGTAGTTTTTAATTACCACAAGATTTTAAGTAAGTCTTAAGGACAAAGACCAAGGGAGACAGAGAGAGACAGAGAGACACAGAGAAGGAGAGGGACAGAGAGACAAAGAGAGGGTGACAGAGAGAAGAGAGAGACAGAGAGGGAGTGAGAGAAAGAGACAGAGAGAGTGAGAGAGAGAGAGAGACAGAGAGAGAAAGGGTGACATTGAGAGTGAGACAGAGAGAGAGTGAGAGAGACAGAGAGGGAGTGAGAGAGAGAAAGAGTGCGAGAGAGACAGAGAGAGAAAGGGTGACATTGAGAGTGAGACAGAGAGAGAGTGAGAGAGACAGAGAGGGAGTGAGAGAGAGAAAGAGTGCGAGAGAGACAGAGAGAGAAAGGGTGACATTGAGAGTGAGACAGAGAGAGAGAGAGTGTGAGAGAGAGAGCGAGAGAGACAGAGAGGGAGTGAGAGAGAGAGAGAGTGCGAAAGAGATAGAGTGCGAGAGAGACAGAGAGAGAAAGAGTGACATTGAGAGTGAGACAGAGAGAGAGAGTGCGAGAGAGAGAGACAGAGAGAGAGTGAGAGAGAGACAGAGAGAGAAAGAGTGACATTGAGAGTGAGACAGAGAGAGAGAGTGCGAGAGAGAGAGACAGAGAGAGAGTGAGAGAGAGACAGAGAGAGAGACAAATACAGACAGATAGAGGCAACACTTGAGTCCTAGAGTTAGTTTTGAAATGATAAAGAACTAAAGACCAAATAGGACGACTGTGGACGATGTTCCCTGTTTAACTGTAAATGGAGCAGTGCAGCTGCAGCTGATGCTGCACTGGCTGCTGGATAGATCCTGGTGTAACATGTTAAAGCCTAAGATTTGATAAATAGAGCCGCACTGACCCACAGACATGAGGAGAGCCCAGAGCCACAACTAATAATATCTCACAAGAATTGCTGCTCAGGCCACGCCCCCCATTAATTCATGGAGAGGAAAAATCGTGCCCAAACTCCTGTAGTGTGCAGACAGTTTAAGATGGCCAAAACAAGGATGACAATTTTTATAGACTGCAAAACTAAATTCAATAATAGCTAACATAAGCCATGATTTTTAATTTATTGATACAAACATGGCAAATAAATATAGTGACAAATATAAACAGTACGTTTCATGTGTGTTTATCCAATTGTTCTTTATGAGTCACATGACAAATATGCCACCACCATATTAAATAATGCTGTTAATGTAAACTACAGTATAGGTTTGATGATCAGCAATAATTAACAAGAATGTCTACAGAACGTGTAGAAAAAACATCTACATTTTGAATGCCCTCTTTAATATAAACATCATCAGAACTGTACAAAAGTAATCGGTTAAGTCTGGTTTTCCTCTAGAGATCATTTTAGAAGTAGGTAAAATTATACATTTTTGTCATTTTTAAAATCTGGAGCTAAAAATAAAATTCAAAAATGCTAATAGTTCTACCCTCTGATATTAAGTGTGAACATGTTTCTGTGCCATTATGTCTTTAATCAATCAGGAGGTTTCTGCTGATTGTGTCAGTGGAACCCATGATGTCACACTTAACTATCCTGTAAATTAATGTAAAGCTGTCTGTTGTTGGCCTCATTCCATTGTGAAACTCAGATTAGAATTTGGGATCTTCACACGCCCTTGTCCACAGAGTCTGAGCACAAAACAACTGACTCCAGTGTGATACACACATCCAGACTTTTAAGGTCCTCACAATGTCTATCTCTGGAACAGTTTACAGTTCAGCAGATTACAAAATGGTGATACACACATCCAGACTTTTGAGGTCCTCACAACGTCTATGTCTGTAATGGTTTGGAGCACAACAGATTACCAAAATGGTGTTCTGACTCCAGTGTGATACACACATCCAGACTTTTGAGGTCCTCACAACGTCTATGGCTGGAACGGTTTTCAGCACTACAGATTACACAATGGTGGCCTGTCTCCAGTGTGATACACACATCCAGACTTTTAAGGTCCTCACAATGTCTATGTCTGGAACGGTTTACAGTACAGCAGATTACAAAAGCGGTGATACACACATCCAGACTTTTAAGGTCCTCACAATGTCTATGTCTGTAATGGTTTGGAGCACCACAGATTACCAAAATGATGTTCTGACTTCAGTGTGATACACAGATTCAGAATTTTAAGGTCCTCACAATGTCTATGTCTGCATCAGTTTTGAGCACTACAGATTACAAAATGGTGGTCTGACTCCACTGTGATAAACAAAACTGGGGTCTTTTTTATAAAGCATGCGTATGTACAAAAATATTGCATTTATGCATTCACTTGTAAGTGACTTTCCACATCTTTATTTTATTGAATAATCGTTTAAACTGTCAGAAACACTTATCCCTGTATTGGCACCTATATGGCACATTGCTGATTGATGACATCACAGAGGGATTCTGTTTTAGAACTCAGCTCTACTCCCTGTCATATCAAACTTTAATTTGTCAAAATTCCTCCACATAATTAGGAAAAAAAAAACTCATATAGACTTTAAGACTTAAGTCATGTAAGTTAAATAGTGTGTTTCATGTGTTTCATGGTCACAAACCACATAGCTGGCTATCCTCTGCATGGCTATCCATGCACAGTGCACCCAGTGTATCCACATGTCTTCTGGAGAACTTCAAACAAGGACATGGCAGGGAGTCAAATTGTATGTCAAAAATAGAATTGATGTATTGAGACGAGAAAGTTGTAAACGATAAAAATGGTACTTGGGTCATAATGTGAACGTAAGGTATTTTAAAAAGCCCCCAAACACAACATGGATAACACAATTATTATGATAAATGTTAAGCTAAAAAAAAAGTTTTCTAGTTTTCTCTAGTTTAAATTGTTTTTTTGTTTTTGTTTTTTTCCTCCTTGTGTCATTCACCATAATAATCATGTGCAATATAATTTAACATACTATTAATACACTTTACCTCACTATAGTCACTTACTGTATATAACATACACTTAAACCACTTTATTTGCCATTTTTACTGTAAATAAGAGTGTGCACTTTATATTTTATATTGTATTTTTATTACCATGTTTATTTATCCTATTTTTATTGCATGCGCCTATTTCTTTCATTCCTGTTCTAAACTGTGTGTTGCAACAGTGGAATTTCCCCATTGTGGGACAAATAAAGGATCTCTATCTTATCTTATCTTATCTTGGATGTAGGAGTAACAAAAGTAGAGGAAAAATGTAAAGGAATAATGTGTGGTACAACCACATTATCAAGTAGTTATTAAGTCAGGAGTTCTATGATACTTCAGATGTTCTTCAACAGTTGTTCTCACTCTTTTGTTTTACTCAAATGTTTTCTCAGATTGTTCGTATCCCCTATTGTGTACCAGTGTTTGTTTAGTAATCATAACTTTTATTTGGCAATGTATTAGTAAACTATTATCTTGTTTTAATGTTGTTCATGCCAGAATTATCGTACAGAAAGATTAATAAGACAAAAGTACTTACATTTTAAATCAAAAATCATTCCAACATAAAGTGAAGCTTTTTATTGTTGGTACATTATTTATTCCATTTTATTTTGACACTTGAAGCATATGAAACATCATTTACTTTAGTTAAAATGCTCAAGTTTTCTTAACTGACATAATAGAGGCTTTAAACATTTTTCATTACCTGAGTGTTGATTTTATATTTATAATTGAAAATGTTAAAAATATCCAATATCCAATACAAAAGCCTTTCAAACTACAGTAAAACTTCTAGTTCAACTGTTTTCGATGTCAAGGCTCCACTGGTTATAACTAACTTCTTCCTGTGGCTTCTACACAAAAGTCTGTATAAACCTGCTGCCGTCAGAGATCGTATTAGTGCCTACAATGAAAGACATTAGTAAAAAGCATAAGGGTAAAAAATATATATAATATATAATAATTAATGTGAAAATATATGTATATATGTGTAAAGCTCAAAAATTACTATCGCCATCTGGTGGTTGTACCTGGTACTACATAATGGGCATGTCCCCAAAAATCACAAGACAAAATCTCAAAGAAGACAAAATCTCAAAGAAGAAAACTTTGGACATTTTGGTTCACTTTTTTTTTCTGGGCTCCTAGGACCCAAAAAAAAATTGGAGAGTGGTTTTGGTGCCTCTGTTTACTTCAGAAAAGTGGGGTCCCCATTTGTAACAGTTTTTCTGTAGGTCCTCATTAGACTTACTTTACAAGAATGTGTGTGTGTGTGTGTGTGTGTGTGTGTGTGTGTGTGTGTGTGTGTGTGTGTGTGTGTGTGTGTGTGTGTGTGTGTGTGTGTGTGTGTGTGTGTGCGCGTGCGTGTGTGTTTGTGTGTGTGTGTACTGTGTGTGTGTGTGTACTGTGTGTGTGTGTGCGTACTGTGTGTGTGTGTGTGTGCGTACTGTGTGTGTGCGTACTGTGTGTGTGTGTGTGTGTGTGTGTGTGTACTGTGCTTGTGTGTGTTATAAATAATACCATAATAAACATTTGAGAAGTATCTTTACAAAACCATGTATTAAACCCATAAAGTACAGAGCGTGACAAGTGGATTTATGACCAACATAATACATCCTCCTCCTCTATATTTTCCTGGAGTTGAAGTAATTTCAAAAAATTCAATTCAATTCAAAATCCACCTTATAAATGCTAACGCTGACATTTATAGACACATTGTCTTGCTGCTGTTATATTTGCTGCTTGTATCTTGAGATTATTGTTTGTGTTGTATGAGCTTCTTTTGTTTTAACTCAGACACAGAAAAAAGGTTCATAAAACACGAAATCAAGTCTTTTATGAACCTTTTTTATTTGTAAAATGTGAGATGCTGAAGTTAGGTACTCAAGAGCGTGTTTAAAGCCAATAACTACACAAGAATGCATCCTTTAAATGTGGCCGCCATGTTTGTTTTGGTCAGGTCGTTCTGTCTTCTGCCCAAACGCTGCCCTGTGATTGGTCCAGGCCCGCGCTGCTGGACACAACAGCGGGAGCCTGACCGGATGGATTCAAGAGTTTGTGAGTATACCATATACTTCACAAACAAGACCAACAACTACTATTTTCACACCACTTCACACTGGCATTCATCACAAATATTACAATAAGAGCAGAGCACATATCACTGACATATACTTGTATAACTCAAGTGTATAACTCATATAAACACATACTACTCTCTTCTTCCTACATCATCGTTCACTAAAACCAAGTAAACATGATTATATTTAAGATTTTATTCAACATTTTTCCTGTTTGTCCACAGTTTGACAGTTTTCGTTATGTTTATAATGTTACTTCCTGGTTGAACATGAGCACAAATATGACATAGTTAGAGGTAATTGTAACTGTTTCCTAGCAACCATTTTGAAAACCAGGGCCAAATTCCATCCAGTAAATTACACATTAGTCCAATTTGAATGGACCTGGTACATTCATTTCCTCCAACCAACAAAATATCCTGTTTTTTTTTTTTTTTTGCATAAAAACTGCTAATCCTGTAATTTAGTTTCGTTAAAACATGTTTTGAATCAAGTGACAAAATAGTGCCTAAAAGTGAGAATAACACAATTAAAAGTGACAAAAACAGATCTAAAAGTGACAAAAACAGGTCTAAAAGTGACAAAAACATGACTATTAGTAACAAAAACTAAACTAAAAGTGACAAAAACGCAACATAAGTAACAGTAACACAATTGAAAGTGACAAAAACAGGTCTACAAGTGACAAAAACTCGACTGAAAGTGACAAAAATGCGACTATTGGTAACGAAAATGTGACTAAAACTGACAAAACCGCGACTGAATGACAAAAATGCAACTAAAAGTGACAAAAACAAGTCTAAAATTGACAAGAGCCTAAAAGTAACAAAATTGTGCCTAAAATTTACAATTAAAAGTGATAAAAACAGGTCTAAAAGTGACACAAACAAGTCTACAAGTGTAGAAAGGGGTTCAGAGGTTGTCATCCGGACGCCGTTTAAAGATCGAGACGTTTCGACTTTTATCCAAAAGTCATTGTCAATCAGAGAGCTGGTATGGGAACTCGGGCTTATATGCTACTCTAAGTAAGTTGTAAGTAAGTCTAAGTTGACAAACAAACAATTTCTAACAAAGACAGGTTTTCAGTGACTCCTCCCTGGGGGCAGGACTCCCAGTACTTAGAGGAGCATATAAGCCTGAGTTCCCAGACCAGTTCTCAGATTGACAATGACTTTGGGATAAAAGTCGAAACGTCTCGATCTTTAAACGGCGTCCGGATGACAACCCCTGAAACCCTTTCTACGATGGACCACACCTGGACGAATGAGGGTTTACATCGACGAATTCTACAAGTGCCAAAAACGCAACTAAAAGTGACAAAAACAAGTCTATATGTATAAGTAATAAACACAAGATTAAAAGTGAGAAAAACATGACCAGAAGTGACAAAAACATGTCTAAAACTGTCAAAAACACGACTAATTGACAAAAACGCAACTAAAAGTGACAAAAAGAGTCTAAAAGTGACAAAAACGCAACTAAAAGTGACAAAAAGAGTCTAAAAGTGACAAAAACGCAACTAAAAGTGACAAAAAGAGTCTAAAAGTGACAAAAACGCAACTAAAAGTGACAAAAAGCGACTTAAATCGGCAAAGCAAATGTTTATATTTCATTTTTTTGTCAATCCTCATAGTTTTGAACTTTTTTTTTTTTGAACTTTTATTGCCATAAATTCAAACAGGCAATTCACATCAACAAGAACATGTCCTGAGATTGAGCCCTTACACAGTAAGTGTTACAATGTCGGTTATATAGATATTTGAATAATAACAACAATAATAAATGTCTTATTTGAGAAAGTCTATGATTAGAGTCCACTTCTTTTCAAAATTTGGCAGTTTTAACTGTAGTTGAGCTGTTAACCGTTCCATTGTATAAACTTGTCTGATTTTTAGTATCCACTCAGCAACTGTAGGCGATTCAGGTTTCATCCAGTAGATTGTTATCATTTTTCGAGCCATCATCAGGAGGAGGTGCAGCAAGAACTTTTGGTCATGGGTGAGCTCATCGGGAAAAATATCCAGCAAGAAGATGGAGGGGTCCAAGGAGAGATTAACCTTCAATATGTTTTGACATACATCCTTAACATCAATCCAGAAACATTGCACACAAGGGCAGTCCCAAAATATGTGAGTCTGATCACCCACAAGTCCACAATTCCTCCAGCATTTGTCACTAACATTACATTTTGAAATAAAAGTTTTTAATGGCGTTCTAAAGAACCTCAATTTGACCTTCCAGTCAAACTCCTTCCAAATTTGACTTCCCACCCCTCTATGGCAACCCAAGCAAATGCTCTCCCAAGTGACATCATCCAAAATTACATTCAGTTCCATTTCCCATTGTTGTTTTATATGATGTGTATTATCTGACACATCAATCATCAGTTTTTGGTAAATCAAAGACACTTGTTTTTTCAAAACACCAGAGTTTTCAAGTAAATGAATAAAATGTTTTTCTATTGTTGTTGGTTCTCTCCTGATATGATCCCAGTCTTTATGTTTTGTAATATAGCTTCTTAATTGTAAATATCTATAATGGTCACTTGAGAGTAAGCCATATTTGGCTCTCAATTGGGCAAAAGATCTAAATACATTCACTTCAAATAATTGATTAACTGTAATCAGACCTCTCTCTGCCCATCGTCCAAAGCTTTTGTCCGAAAGAGAAGGCAAAAACTCAACATTTCCGTTTATAGGGACTGCTCGAGACAAGGCCACAGTCCCCTTCAATACCTTTTGCACCTGTTTCCAAACCTTTAAGGTTTGTTTGACCCAGAGATTAGTTATCTCAATTTTTTTCTGTGACTGTGGACTAAGAAATGGTAGACTTGAGAGAGAAATACCTGGAACAGAATATTCTTCCATAGACACCCACTGCATTTCCAGATCACCAATGATCCAGGCCACCATTGCTTTTAATTGGGCTGCCCATGTTAGGAGGTAACGACAGGCGGACCCAATGAAGCAGACCAGAGATATGGATCAATACAGAATTATTTATTGAGAGTTGGCTGAGGGGGGGTGGCTGGACCAGGAAGCACGGGTGAGGACCGGGACGGCAGGCGGGAGCAGGCTGGACCGAGGAGCACAGGTGAGTACCGGGATAGCAGGCAGGAGCAGGCTGGACCGAGGAGCACAGGTGAGTACCAGGACAGCAGGCGGGAGCAGGAAGGACCGAGGAGCACAGGTGAGAACCAGGATAGCAGGCAGGAGCAGGCTGGAGGGAAAAAAGTCCTTGGTAAGCAAAAATCCACAAGAGACAACTAACGAGAGATACAAAAAGCCAAGGAGTTCACCACGGAAGTAGACTGAACGATCTGGCAGGGTGTGGATGAATGAGCCAAGCTTTTGTACTGCAGAGGGTGTATGCTTGATTGCAGATGGGTTCCAGGTGTGCCAATCAGTCATGCCCAGGAAGCTCCAAACAAGGACACCACAGGAGGGGAGGAGGAAACACACACACACACAGGAGGGAGGAGGCACTAAGCTCATGACAGTACCCCCCCCTCAACGGGCGCCCCTTGGCGCACCACCAGGCTTCTCAGGGTGAGCACGATGAAACTCCCGCAACAGGTCAGGGTCCAGGATCAGGGCACGACCAATCCACGACCGCTCCTCAGGACCATACCCCTCCCAATCGACAAGGTACTGGAGCCCACGCCCACGCCTACGGACATCCAAGATCCGCCGCACAGTATAAGCTGGATGGTCGTCAACCATTTGGGGGGGTGGAGGGGGCTCGGATGGAGGGCACAGAGAACTGGATCGTACCGGCTTAACTTGGGATACGTGAAAAGTAGGATGGACACGGAGAGCTTGAGGAAGTTTGAGACGGACAGAAACCGGATTAATGATTCTTTCGATTTCATATGGTCCAATGAAACGAGGTGACAGTTTTTTAGAAACAGCCTTCAAAGGGATATTTTTGGAAGATAACCAGACTTTCTGACCTGGGGCGTACTTTGGTGCTGGACGGCGATGGCGGTCAGCAAGGGTCTTGCACTGGGAAGAAGTCCGTAACAGGGCCTTCCTGGTCTCCCTCCAGATCTTACGACACCTCCGCATATGGACCTGGACCGAAGGCACGGAGACCTCAATCTCCTCCATAGAAAGGAGTGGCGGTTGGTAGCCCAGGGAGGACTGAAAAGGGGAGAGACCCGTAGCGGAGGAGGTTAGAGAGTTATGTGCGTACTCTACCCAAGGTAAGTGTGAACTCCAGGATGAGGGGTTGCGACCAGCCACACAGCGGAGAGCAGACTCCAGGTCTTGGTTGGTTCTTTCAGTCTGACCGTTTGTCTGTGGATGGAAACCTGAAGATAGACTGACAGTGGTACCTAGAGATTGACAGAATGCTTTCCAAACTTGGGAGATGAATTGGGGGCCTCGGTCAGAAACGATATCAGCTGGGATGCCATGGAGACGAAAAACATGTTCCACCATGAGGTCTGCGGTTTCACGTGCTGAGGGTAATTTAGGGAGGGCTACAAAGTGAGCAGCCTTAGAAAATCTGTCAACGATTGTCAGAATGACAGATTGCCCATTTGAGAGGAAGGCCTGTCACAAAATCTACTACAATGTGTGACCAGGGGCGGTTGGCAATGGGTAAAGGTCTCAGATGACCAGAGGGGGAAGCATGGGAGGATTTATTCTGGGAACATACTGTGCAGGCAGACACGAAACTCCGAGTGTCTGCCTCCATAGTTGGCCACCAGAAATTACGCCGGAGACTAGACAAGGTGCGATTTATACCTGGATGGCATGCAAATTTGGAGTTGTGCGACCATTGTAAGACCTCACTGCGTACAGATGATGGAACATAGAGTCTATTGGACGGCCCACCTCCCGGATCAGGCTCAGCCTCCTGCGCTTTCTTTACATTTGCTTCTACCTGCCAGTGGAGAGAACCAAGGACACAGTTACTAGGAAGAATAGTCTCTGAATTTGACTGCTCCGATGGGTCAAACTGACGGGACAGTGCATCGGGCTTAACGTTCTTTGAACCTGGACGGTAAGTGATGGTAAACTGGAACCTCCCAAAGAACAAGGCCCACCTGGCTTGCCGAGAGTTTAATCTCTTTGCTGATTGAATATAGGCTAGATTCTTGTGGTCCGTCCATACCACGAAGGGTTGTTCTGCTCCTTCTAGCCAATGCCTCCACTCCTCTAGTGCAAGCTTTACTGCCAGAAGTTCTCTATTGCCCACATCGTAGTTGCACTCGGCAGGAGCCAACCTCCTGGAAAAGAAGGCACAAGGGTGGAGACGAGAATCTGTGTCAGAACGCTGGGAGAGAACTGCGCCAACTCCTACATCCGAGGCGTCAACCTCAACAATAAACTGTTTGGACGGATCAGGTTGGGTCAATACCGGTGCTGTAGTGAATAACCTCTTGAGCTTATTAAAAGCGAAATCTGCTTCGCAGTCCACTGAAATGGGTGTTTTGCAGATGTGATTCTGGTGTTGGGTAGGGCAACCTTGCTGTAATCTCTAATGAACCGTCTGTAAAAGTTGGCAAAGCCAAGGAATCTTTGCAGTTGTTTCCTATTGGAAGGAGGGGGCCAATCAGAGACAGCCTTGATCTTCACGGGATCTGCTTTAACTTGTCCACTCTCAATGATAAAACCCAGAAAGGAGATGGAGCTGACGTGGAATTCACATTTCTCTGCCTTCACAAACAGTTTATTTTCTAACAGTCTTTGCAGGACTAGGCGGACATGAAGGCGATGTTCAAGCGGGTCTCTGGAAAATATTAGGATATCGTCCAGGTAGACAAAAACAAAACGATTAAGAAAGTCTCGAAGGACGGCGTTTACCAGAGCTTGGAACACTGCAGGAGCATTGGTGAGTCCAAATGGCATGACACAGTATTCAAAATGTCCCAAGGGCGTGTTGAATGCCGTCTTCCATTCGTCACCTTCCTTGATTCTGACAAGATGGTACGCATTTCGCAAATCCAGTTTGGTGAAGATGGTGGCACCCTGCAATGGCTCAAAGGCAGAGGAGATCAGAGGCAAGGGGTATTTGTTCTTAACTGTAATATTGTTCAAACCTCTGTAATCTATGCATGGTCTTAAAGTCATGTCTTTCTTAGAAACAAAGAAAAACCCGGCACCAACAGGAGAGGAAGATGGGCGGATTATACCTGCTGCGAGAGAGTTCTTTATATATGTCTCCATGGCCTCCCTCTCAGGTCGGGACAGGTTGTAGAGGCGAGCAGGAGGAAGAGTGGCTCCTGGAAGGAGGTCTATTGCACAGTCATAGGGTCTATGCGGCGGCAAAGACAGTGCCTTCTCCTTACTAAAGACCTCCCCCAGGTCATGGTATTCCAATGGAACTGCAGTCAGATCTGGAGCGGTCACAGGCTGTTGAGGTAAAACCTCCCCTGATGAAGGGAGAGCTGACTGCAAACAAGACTGATGGCAAAACAAACTCCAACTAATGATTTTATTAAGAGACCAGTCAACAACAGGGTTATGAATCTTAAGCCAGGGGTAGCCTAAAACAATTGGAGTCTGGGGTGCAGAAAAAACAAAGAAACGAATGTCTTCATGATGGTTACCAGACAAAATCAAATGGAGGGGAACAGTATGGTGAGTGATTTGAGCAAGAAAAGAACCATTTAAAGCACTGACCTGGACTGGTTCTGGAAGAGGTTCAGTGGAGATCCCTGCTTGTAAAATTAAAGTAGAGTCCATGAAGTTTTGTTCAGCCCCCGAGTCTATTAGGGCTTGAAGAGGAAGTGACTGGTGGTTATGACAGAGGGTAGCAGGTAACAGGAGTCTAGGTGGGTCATTGGGGATTTTAGATACATTGCCCATCAGTACCCCCATATTTACTGATGAGCGGGGTCTTTTGGACGAACTGGACATTGATTGAGGAAATGGCCTCCCTGACCGCAGTACAAACACTCGCCTGCTCGAATTCTCCGGGACCTCTCCTCAACTGTCAATCTGGTCCGGCCAATTTGCATAGGAATGTCAGGGGATTGAGAGGTGGAGGGCAACGCGGGTAAATTGGTGGCAGGCTGAACTAGGGCTGGAGGCAAGGAACGAGGCGTAGGAGAAGAAGTTGTACGGGACACCCTCTCACGTTTGCGCTCTCGCAGTCTGTTATCAAAGCGGATAGAGAGAGAGATTAGTTCCTCCAAAGAACCAGGGTCATCACGAAGAGACAACTCATCTTTTAAGGTGTCATTTAAACCCCGCCAATATACACCCTTTAATGCTGCCTCGTTCCACCCAGACTCTTCGGCCAAGATCCGAAACTGAATAGCGTAATCAGCCACACTCTTGTTCCCCTGGTGGAGATCTAGAAGCCCCTTAGCAGCATTAGCCTCACAATCAGGGTGTGCAAAAACTCTTTTGAAGTCATCAATGAATTCAGAATAACTGATATCTTCAACGCCTCTACCACCCAACATAGCTTCAGCCCAATCAAGTGCTCTTCCACGCAACAATCCAGTAACAAAAGCTACCTTGGAATGGTCTGTAGAAAATGTCAGAGGTTGGCAGGTGAAGACGGTGGCACATTGTAAGAGGAAGCCTTTACTTTTACCCAGGTCCCCGTTATATGGCTCAGGATGAGGAACAGGAGTCTCACAGGGAGGATTCACAGCCGAGGAGACAGCAGGAGTAGGGTGTGTGGGCTGGCAGACAGACTGGGCAGATAATTGATGAGAAATGTGCTCCACCAACCTGGTTAGATTTGTGACCTGGGCTCCGAGAGACTGATTAGATTCCTTCAACTCCTGCAACGATGTGTGGTGTTGGCCGAGGAGATTCCCCTGAGTGGCGATCATTTTCTGTAGCGCATCTGGATCTGCTGGGTCCATTGTTTGGCCAGATCGTTCTGTTAGGAGGTAACGACAGGCGGACCCAATGAAGCAGACCAGAGATATGGATCAATACAGAATTATTTATTGAGAGTTGGCTGAGGGGGGGTGGCTGGACCAGGAAGCACGGGTGAGGACCGGGACGGCAGGCGGGAGCAGGCTGGACCGAGGAGCACAGGTGAGTACCGGGATAGCAGGCAGGAGCAGGCTGGACCGAGGAGCACAGGTGAGTACCAGGACAGCAGGCGGGAGCAGGAAGGACCGAGGAGCACAGGTGAGAACCAGGATAGCAGGCAGGAGCAGGCTGGAGGAAAAAAAGTCCTTGGTAAGCAAAAATCCACAAGAGACAACTAACGAGAGATACAAAAGCCAAGGAGTTCACCACGGAAGTAGACTGAACGATCTGGCAGGGTGTGGATGAATGAGCCAAGCTTTTGTACTGCAGAGGGTGTATGCTTGATTGCAGATGGGTTCCAGGTGTGCCAATCAGTCATGCCCAGGAAGCTCCAAACAAGGACACCACAGGAGGGGAGGAGGAAACACACACACACAGGAGGGAGGAGGCACTAAGCTCATGACAGCCCAATAGTACAATTTGAAATTAGGCAATTTGAGACCTCCTTTTTCTTTACCAGACATTAGAATTTTAAGACGTACTCTTGGTCTTTTATTCTGCCAAATGAATTTGGACATCATTTTTTCTAACAGTTTAAATGCAGACTGTGGTATCCAGACAGGTAAGTTCTGAAATAGGAATAATAGTCTCGGAAGAACATTCATTCTTATACATTCTATTCTTCCCAGTAGAGAAAGCGGGAGTACATTCCACCTATTTAGATCCTCTTTAATTTCTTTAAACAACTTATCATAATTAGACGAAAACAACTGGGTGGTCTTTGGGGTAAGAATTACACCCAAATATCTAAACCCTTGTTTGGACTGTCTGAATGACACAAGGTGATTCAATTGTGGTGGCCAGCTCCCAACAATCATTAAAGCCTCTGATTTATTTGTATTTATCTTATAACCTGACACTATACTATACTCATTCAAGCAATGAAGCAGGGCTGGAACAGAAGTAATCGGATTCTCCAAAAATAACAAAATATCGTCAGCAAAGAGTGATATCTTATGTTGGGCATTAGCTTCATCTCTAATTCCTTGTATCTGAGGGTTAGACCTGATTAGTTCGGCTAAAGGCTCTATACTGAGTGCGAATAATGAGGGCGATAGTACCTCGCCCTGTCTACTGCCACGCCGAGAGAGAAAAATTCAGAGCAGTGGCCATTAATCCTCACCCGAGATTTGGGGTTTTTGTAAAAGGTTTGGATCCATGTAATGAAAGTGTCATTAAAGCCCATATGTCTAAGAGTTTGTTGTAGAAATGCCCAGTCAACCCGATCAAATGCTTTCTCAGCATCCAGGCTGAGAAACATTGATGAGATGTTCCTTTTTTGCGCCATTATTTGGAGATTTAAGGCTCTCCTTACGTTGTCAGTTCCTTGTCTCTGGGAAATAAAACCTGTTTGATCTGGTTTCACAAGTTTTCTCATAATTTTTTGAATTCTGTTCGCAATGATGGCTGTAAGTATTTTCAGATCAACACAGAGCAGGCTGATAGGACGATAAGATGCGCACATGGTTGGGTCTTTCCCGTCCTTATGGATGACACTAATAATAGCTTCAGACCATGACCGAGGAGGATCACCTTTTGTTAATGCATAATTATAAACCTTGTGCAAAAGTGGGGTTAGCTCTTTTTCAAACAATTTATAATACTCCCCAGGAAGGCCATCCACTCCTGGGGATTTATTATTTTGAAGTTTCCCAATGCTGTCTTTAATTTCTTTTACTGAAATTGGGCCCGTTATTAGATCAGCCTCTTCCTGGGATATTTTATTAAGTGTAATTGATTTAAGAAAATTTTCGATTTTTCCTATTTTATTTGGGCTATCTTCTTCCTTATACAGTTCCTCATAATATGAAGCAAATGCCTTTACAACCTCTTTAGGTTGGCACAACATTTCCCCAGAATTTGGACATTTAATTTTATGAACTATTCTGCTTGACTGTGTTTTGCGTATTTGGAATGCCAGCAGCCGACTTGCCCGGTTACCATATTGATAATGCTTTTGATTAGTGAAACGAAGTTGCCCTTCCGCCTTATACGTTAACAAATCATTGAGCTTTTGCCGATTCTCTTTTAAAACAGTCAGCGTGTCGATACTTTGAACTAATCGATATTCTTTCTCTAATTTCTTAATTTTCTTTTCCAATTCTGATTGCTCTGTAAGCCTCTCTTTTTTTAACCTTGACGACACTGCAATTATATTACCCCTCAAAACACTTTTGGCTCCCTCCCATAATATAGTAGGTGATACACTACCATCATCATTAAATTCAACATAATCAAGCAAACATTTTTGGAGTTCTTGCCGGATTGTTTCATTGTTTAGAATAGATACATTCGCGCGCCAGTATTTAAAGTTATTGTTTGGGCCCATCTTTAATTTCAAGCAAACTGGGGCATGATCAGAGATTGTAATTGCCTCTATATTACATTGAACAGCTCTATGAGAATCCGCTCCTGACATTAGAAACATATCCAACCTCGAGTGGCTATAGTGTACATGTGAGAAAAAGGTGAAGTCTTTTTCTTTGGGATGTAAGTGGCGCCACACATCTACTAGGCCCAACTCCTTTATCAGCGCCTTTAAAGTAAGAGATTTCTTGGATTTAGGACCAAAGTCTGCAGGAAGCCTGTCCACAGAAGCTTTCAAAACGCAATTAAAATCACCTCCCACCAAAATAATACCTTCCGCTTTCTCTGCTATTAGTGATGCAATGCCCTTAAAAAATTTTGGGCAGTCCTCATTTGGTGCATATAAATTTAGTAAAGTAATTTTTGACCCCCCTATAGAACCAATCACCATCAAATATCGTCCCTCCTTATCTGTAAAAGTTTTTTCATGACAGAAATATATTGCCTTATTAAAAAGAATTGAAACCCCCCTCTTTCTCCCATTTTGATATGTAGAGCTATACTGCTGGTCAACCCATTCTCTCCTCAGCTTCATGTGTTCTTTTTCTGAAAGGTGGGTCTCCTGAAGCATTGCTATAGCACAATTAAGCTTTTTCAGTTGGTTCAGTACCTTTTTCCTTTTAACTGGATCACTCAATCCCTTCACATTATAAGAAACACAGATCAAATCCATTTCTTAGCTTTCCTCTTTCAGTTTTACACACAAAGCAAAATTATTATACATAATAAAGTGATGGCCCAATTTTAGTCTCAGGACAAAAAAACATTTAAAAATGAACTTAAAACAAATATTAAGAACAGTAACTTCCACATACCCGACTGGATTCACAATAACAATTTTAACAAGAACATAGCTAGTCTTCCAACCTAATTGACCCAGTCCCCGGTGTCTCTTTGGCGGAGGGTGGCAACAGGTCCTCCGTGGGAAACAAACAAAAGCACAAGCCATGTGCTGTCGCTATCGTCCGCTTCAAGAGCAGATCTTTGCGGCTTTAACTGTGGACAAGATATCCACCCGATTCTCAGACGTCCCGTCCAAAGATTAAAATAAAACACAACTTATCTCCTCATCCTAACGTATAATTCTGATAGTGATCAAATGAACTCGGCGAAGACTACCTTTGTTTAATCAATTCTCTGTTGTGAAGAAGGTCTTGATCTCTGCAGGGGAGAGCATCACGGATGCTCCACCTGGTCTCGCTCCCGCGGCGCTCCACCGGTCCCGGGACAGCTCCATTTCTAGGCGCTCCCTCTCATCCACTCGCGCCCTTATCCCCAGCTCCTGAAGCGTCAGCAAAGCATCTGTAATCGTCGGGAACGTTTTTTCGCCGTCTTCTTTAAACACTCTCAGTTGTGCAGGGAATACACACCTGGCTTTTATGTTTTGCACTTTTAGCTGCTTAACAACATCCCGCACAAGTGCCCTCTTCTTTTGCAAGTCGGGAGAGAAATCGTTGTCAAAGAAGATCTGCCCCTCCTTGTACATAACTTTCTTCTGCTCCCAGGCTTTTCGTAGTATGGTTTCTTTCACATAATAGTCCCAAAATCTGACCAGGATGGAGCGCGGCGCAGCGCCGGGGTTTCTGGGCTTGGCTGTAAGGGCTCTGTGAGCTCGTTCTATGCCGATGTTAAGGTCCGGGGGAAGTTGAAGGACAGATTTAAGCAACTCTTGTATAAACTGTCTAACGTCCCTCCCTTCACTCCCTTCCGGCACGCGGTAAATTCTCAAGTTGTTTCGCCTGATTCTGTTCTGCAAATCCTCACATCGTGCAGTCAGATCCATTTCTCTGTGTAGCAAATACCGGAGCGCCCGCTCATGGCGCCTGGTGGTGTCCTCATTGGCGCTAATGCGATCCTCCGCGTCCGTCGTTCTCTTATCCAGTTTTATCACATCTTCTCTCAGGTTCTTAAAAGAGATCTCCAGTCTCGTCAAGGATTGTTGGGTTTCCGTGTGCCCCTCTTTATTGTCTTTTCTCAATTTCTCAAGTTCCATTAGTATTCTTGAATCGGAGTCGCGTGTGCTAGCGTTAGCATCTGCAGCTCCGTTCGAGGTTTGCATCAGAGTTAGCTGTTTCAAATGTTCACCTTTTTCTTTTGGTTGATCCTGTTTGCTTGCTCCCTTGCCTCTCAGAGACGATGCCATGTTGATTCAAATAGAAATCGCCGAGTTTTATGATAGTTTTGTTAGGGAATTATATTAAATTGGACGAGCGTGTCCTTTAGGCTGCTGCCTGTACCATGACGTCACCGGAAGTTCCAGTTTTGAACTTTTGAACTGAAAAAAAAAAAAAAAAAATCCCATTATCAGAAACATAAATTGCAAATTGTAGCAAACACAATTCTGGTCAGAAAAATTAGATCTTTTGCCAAACTTGTGCTGCTCTTGTTAACCACCAGCCACTTACACCGTCGAGAAATCCTGAAAGGCACGATCAAGTCTACAAGTGACAAAAACTCAACTATAAGTAACAATAACACAATTGAAAGTGACAAAAACAGGTCTGTTAGTAACAAAAACTAAACTAAAAGTGACAAAAACACGACTATAAGTAACAATAACTCAATTAAAAGTGATTAAAAACAGGTCTACAAGTGACAAAAACTCCACTGAAAGTGACAAAAACGCAACTATTAGTAACAAAAACATAACTAACACTGACAAAACTGCAACTGAATAACAAAAACGCAACTAAAAGTGACAAAAACAAGTCTAAAAGTAACAAGAAGAGCCTAAGAGTAACAAAATTTTGCCTAAAATTTACAATAATTAAAAGTGATAAAAACAGGTCTAAAAGTGACACAAACAAGTCTACAAGTGACAAAAACGTGACTACAAGTGACAAAAACAAGTCTGTATGTAAGTAACAAACACATGAGTAAAAGTGAAAAAAGCATGACTAGTAGTGACAAAAACATGTCTAAAACTGTCAAAAACACGACTAATTGACAAAAACGCAACTAAAAGTGACAAAAAGAGTCTAAAAGTGACAAAAACGCAACTAAAAGTGACAAAAAGAGTCTAAAAGTGACAAAAACGCAACTAAAAGTGACAAAAAGAGTCTAAAAGTGACAAAAACGCAACTAAAAGTGACAAAAAGAGTCTAAAAGTGACAAAAACGCAACTAAAAGTGACAAAAAGCGACTTAAATCGGCAAAGCGAATGTTTATATTTCATTTTTTTGTCAATCCTCATAGTTTTGAACTTTTGAACTGAAAAAAGAAAAAAAAAATCCCATTATCAGAAACATAAATTGCAAATTGTAGCAAACACAATTCTGGTCAGAAAAATTAGATCTTTTGCCAAACTTGTGCTGCTCTTGTTAACCACCAGCCACTTACACCGTCGAGAAATCCTGATTCGGTGAAAGGCAGAAGTGGTTTGAGTGTTTTCTAAAGCTACGAGGAGGTTTCATTTTATTTCAAGGTCTACTTTTATTAGTTCTGAGTAGATCGCGGTTAAATGGTGCAGCCAAGTGAAGTGACTTTGAATGTAGGTTTAGTGCTTATGACCAGCTCAGAACTGAAGATGTCAAAGAGGTCAAGGTCTGTTACACAATAATGACTCTATTAGAACTAAACACTATCAGTTACATTAGCTCAGCCGTTCCAGCGCCTCTTTAAGTTCATTTACCTTACATTACCTTATTTTCTTTGCGAATAGTGTTTAGACTTAAGAAGAATTCAAAGCAATTACACTTCATCAACTCTGAGGCTGCTTTCATGACACAGCAGACGCCAAGTGCAAAATACGTTTTTACTTAGAATTAATTAGTACGTTTATTTATTTCTTCTGTCAATGTCAATGTCAACTTTATTTCTACAGCACATTTACAACAACACCAGCTGCCCAAAGTGCTTCACCTGCACATCATGGTAAAAACATACAGTAAAAGAACAAAATGATTACAAACACAACAGATAACAGTTCACTTGTGTTAAAAGCCAAAGCAAAGAAGTGACTTTTAAGTGCAGATTTAAAAGCCAGTCATTCAGTTTCAACGTACACAGAACTTATCACAAGACAAATTCTCCATACAATAAATTACTGAAAGGGTTTAGGCTGAAGTGCAACATTTAAACACTTAAAGTCTCTTCCCAAACTCAAATACCAAGAATAATACTGCTCACAACTATCAAAGTAAAACAGCAAAATGAGAAAAAAGAATGTAAGTGAAAAAAATAAATGAAAAAATATATATATTATTATTTCTTTTTTTAATTATTTATTTATTCCACTCGGTCAAAACCAGTGATTAACAGGTGTTATCCTTAACACAAATATATTCAATCCCATTTCTATTACACTACATGTCATTACTCATACTACCATATTCTTCATATTATTACATAACCTTTCCAAAAATTCTAATTATTTTTTGGTTTGTCTGCATAAGTCTTCATTCTAGAACCCTTACCCGTCCATAAATTCTAATCATATCTAAATTGAAAAAGTCTATCACATTAGATGTATATCTTTTTTTAAATGCCTTTAGTTAACCATTTTAGAGTATTATTTAGATTATTCCAAAGGTTTACTCCTCTAGTCAAGTCAAGTCAAGTCAAATTTATAAAGCACATTTAAAAACAACCACAATGGCCCAAAGTGCTGTACAGACACAATATAAAATACATGATTGATCTCTAATTAAGATTAATCTCCCTTTGGTGTTGATCCTGGCCACATTACATTATATTAAATTATATAGAATCGTACATTTGGACAGAATATATATTTGTGAGCGATGTAAAATGTTGGAAGAACAGTTTAAAATTAACTAATGTGCATTTCTGGTTTATAATCTTGTTCAAACATGTTTCCCGCTAAATAAATGACAAAAGCTATTATTGTAACATGAAATATAAACATTTTAGTGAACTTTTGAATCATAATTATATTGTTTTTAACCATTTAGCATGAAATTCCATGGCTGTACAGAAGCTTATAGTGTCAGGAGCACATAGTTTCATTATAACCTGTCACGTTATTACAACTTGCTTTTATTTTATAGCGTGCACCAGTAATGCTCCAGAAAAGCCAAACATCTAAAAGTTCATCTTGTATTCTTTATTGCCCACCACCTGATAAAAGGAAACTGTAAACGTATAAACGAAAAGAAAGCAAACCCTCTTACTTTCAGTCAAATGAACCCTTCTTGGATGAATCTGTGTCCGTTTGTTCCCCAAAGACACACGAAAAAACAAACATTCAGACAAATTTGAGAGGAGTTTTATATGGATTTCGCCTGGACTGTTTTATTTATGTTTTTAACTTTATTACAAGTCCCTAAATCTCATTTTAATTTAAATTAGCTTCTGTTTTGAAAGTGGAATTGTCAAAACCCAACAAAAGCCCAAACCAGTGTCAATCAGACCATCCTCCAGGCACCAGCTTTACTCCTTTATATTTAACAAAGAAAATCTGGTCAGAATTGAAAATCTGACATTCCTCTGAGCAGAGTTTGTTCACATTTATAATCAGAGTAAATCAGACACCAGAGTCCAAAACTACAGAGTCTCAGCTTCACAAAGAGTCCAGACGTTTGATTTGATTTATTTATTTAAAGGACAGTGTGCAGTTACATTTAAAAGATGGCTGCACCAGATTTACAAGTAAAAGCAAAGAACATAAAAAGACACATTTACAACATTTAAAGACAAACAATATAAAAAAACATATTTACAACATTACAGTACCTGGTATAATTGAAGTGCAGCGTGCAATAGTATTTAAGGTGCAGAGATACAGCTATCAGATGATACCCACAAGGGTAACATCTGATGGCAAGATACCCGCTTGGTATTGTTAGTGTGAGCAGGTTTGGTGCTCCAGAATCCAGTTTTTGACGCCCAAGAGAAGCGGTAGAAATCGGCCAAATTCTTGAGATTGTCTGGCAGCCCGTTCCACTCCTTGGTGGCTTTGTAAGAAAAGGCTGATTGGGAAAAGGCAGACTTTCTTTTAGGAATATTACAATCACCTCTAGACACAGATCTTAACGCTGTACTTGTGAGTCGAGAGCGAGGCTGTATGTAGGTCTTAAGAGGAGGCGGGGCGGCGTCATGTAGAATTTTCTGCACCAGGCGGATATCAGAGTACCTGATCAAATTGTTGAAACTTAGTATTTTGAATTTTTCTAGAATATGGCAGTGGTGGTAGCGCCTTGGCTTTCTGTCAAGAACATTTGTTTGTGTCCAAAAGGTTCAAGAACAGCTTCAGTTTGAATTGGGGCTCATTTTACTCAGACATTTTAGGAAAAACAGGTCATTTTTTCATCTTTTCTTCACGAAATGCCACTTGTCTGATGTAAAACTATAATAAATAATTAGGTCCAATCCCACCAAACAAAGTAATCATTGGAAAAACGTGAAAACCCGTTGCACCTTTGGCAAATACAATCCAAATGTGTCTCCTCTCTCTTTCTTTTCTCTCTCATTCTGTATCCTTGTCTCTACCTCCAGTGCATTTAATGTTATTCTTCAGCTGGACTCATTATTTGTGGTCCAGGGCTAAAGTCGATGGCAGCTAAACCTTCCCCATAAAGATGTCGCCCTCCAGAGGTCTTTCCATTCACAAAGTTGTTATTCTCATACTGTTTCTTAGTCCTTCTCTGCTCCCGAAGTTCACTCTGTGCTCTCAATACTTTCTAGAATATCAATGGATCTGCAAATTCGTTAAAATGTTCAAACAAAATAAAAAATGCATGCAACAATATTCCCATTTTACAGAGATAGAATTGTGTTGTTGTTGTTGTTTTTTTCCAAGACTCCAGGCACATGCAGCTAGACCCTTCCAGTGTTTGTAAACAAAATACCGCGCTCCATTAGCCTGGTACCATTCCATGCGTTAGCATGAATTAATGGGGGAGTTAGCGTTAGCGTCACAAACTATGAAAAGTCAAGGCTGTTTTGGCGACTGACGACCACTCGAACATAAGAGAGTAAGATCAGAGCCTCGAAAGGAAATATCACCACCTGTAGGAGTGTTTTGTGTTGATTGTTATAGTTAGACGATTAGCGTACATGCTAACAGCCCTGTAATAAACATGATTTAAAGCAGTGTTTTTCAACCTTTTTTGAGCTGTGGCACACGTTTTGGGTTTAAAAGCTACCACAGCGCGCCACCTACCACTAAAATATTACCAAATCAGACCATTTAGTTAAAATATTGTATATAATGAGGCAAATAATGTCTGTGGCACTGTCTGGTTCTTTATAGTTGGTAATAGTGATGGTTTTATGTTCTTTTTTGGTGAAAATGTTGCTCAGGACAATCCAGAAAGGTAAATTAGTTAATTAAATCCACTCAAACTGGACCTTTTTCTCAAGACACACCTGACAAAACCTCAAGGCGCACTAGTGTTCCCCGGCGCGCTGGTTGAAAATCAAGGATTTAAAGGACAAATATGATGCAAAATATACTTTTTTGAGCTTTTAATCATGTTCTAACAGTGTTCCAGCATCACAAACATAGTGGAGTTGCATTTAGTTTTATTCACGTGTTGTGGAAAATTTGTGTGATAAGTCCAAGGAAAAAGGAGCACTGTCTCTCTCAAAAAGGTGGATTCTTTATTCTTTGATATATCGAAGAATACAGTTCCTAGACAACTACACGGGTGATCAACGGAGCAACGACGCGAGCCACACAATAGGAAGCGCAGCAATATATAGGATTGCAGTAGGCCGGCCCATAAAGGCCACCAGGAAAACAGGTTTGTCAGGCAGTCACAAGATGGGGGTACATTACAATACACATTAAAATGGTTGCATGCAGGGGGGGTCTGGGTGATCAAATTAGAATGTCTCTGGAGGTGTCTCTTCGAGTGAGGAGACTGGTTAACCATAGGGGGGTCCAGGTGGTTAAACGAGAATGTAAATGGTGCTTCCTGGATTGGAGGAGCCAAATGTTGTGTGGCTGGCCTAGGAGGGAAGAGAGACACGATAGACCCCAGGTGTCCCCCTCGACACTTGTAGCTCCCGGTTTGGCTGCCGACAATTCATGAAGGTACTACAGACAAATGGTTACATATATATATAATACATCCAAAGACATTTTTCTTTTACACACGCTAGTTTGATGAATCCTGGTTCAGAAAATCCTCTCCCTCTGACCGTCAAAAACACTCCCTGCTGAACTCTTGATTTGTGACGTTTTACCAATAACTGACCTCACTTATCCGAGAATCTTCTGCTGTTTTAAAGCGCACATATTCTACTACAGTGACTTTTTTGAGCTTTAAATCCTGTTCTAACAATGTTCCGTCATCAAAAATATACCTGAAGTAGCATTCAGCTGTATTCACTCTGTTTTGAGGAATGTCAAACACACTTCTGCAAACTCCTTCTATCCGGGACATATTTTCAGATCATCTACATCACTTATCTGAGAATAATCTGCTGTCCTTAAATCATCGCTAAACTCGTTCTGAGCATTTCTGCCGTCAAAACACGATTACTGTAACAGCTAGCTTAACTCGCATTTCTTCGCAAAGAGTCGATTAGTAACATTTTTAGCTTGTGTAAGCGCTATACAGCCAGTAGATGGCGCCTAAACTCAGTAAGCGCCGTGGGAAACAGCCAAGATACAGATGTTCATTTTGTTTTTTTGTTCTAAAACATGAGATGCCAAACTTAAGTTGCTCAAGAGCAAGTTTAAAGGCTAATAACAAAACAAAAAAATGCATAATATTTTTTTCCCGTTAAATCTAATGTTATTCTGGACAGTAATGCACCAAAAACGTAGCCGACACAACATTTTGACAGGAAAAATTATGTTTTGTTTCTCCAAGTGCCACAAATCCTACAGTAATAAATGAACTTCAGAAACTAGAGGCTGAAGTTATCACTCGTTGATAAATGTGATATAAACAGATAAACAGCAACCACGTGTCTGCGCTGTTTACAAATGACAATATTATCTTCTTTATTTTGCTGCTCCGTTGAAATCAATGAATAGAATGTGTCACTCCTGGAAGGGTCTATTTATTCCCCAGTGTTTTTTAGTCGTTAAATTAATGCAGTGAGTTAAGTGTATTCAATAAATCACACTCAACATCAACCACAAAAGACAAAAACTCGTCAAAAACATCACAAACAAATAACTCGTGCATATTTGATTGACAGTATGTGCTTCTATTTGTGTCTGTCTCTTGGCCAGTCGTCCGTCGCTTGAGAAAGAGGTTCCTAATCTCATTTAAATTTGCACAATAAAGATTAAAGTCACACATTATATCAAGTTCGATAACAAGCTCAGCATTTGTCGCATTCTTTCTTGAAGGACTCAACCCTTGTTGTGTTGTTGCAATAATAAAAATGTAATTCAGGAAAAGTTTTGAAACCCAATAGTGATTTCAATGCCATAAATCTTTTTTGTATACAATAGAATTAATTTCATTGTAAAATAATGTTCAAATATGTTCAGGAAACATCCAACTTTATCCTTTATTTAAACTTGAACAAACACAATTGACAATATTTGAGTATTATTTTTGTCAACCGTAGTTCCGGACAGTCAAATTCTCCTTTGTGCACACGCAGGGCCAGTTCTAGGCATTTGGAGGATCTTGTTTGTGGCCCATCAAACGACACACTGTTTAAATAGATGAACATAACATTGGAATATAATAAAATACAGATACAAACACAGGAGTGGACTGGAGAGAACAAGTGACTCTACTGGAGCAAGCCACATTCATCGGAATTTACATTTTTCTCTTTAAAAATTAGAATTAGGCAGTAAAGGGGGGCTTGGGGGTTCTCCCTGAAAAAAATAAATAGAATAAATCTCAGGTATAGCTTTTTTCTCGTGCATTTTAATTGTAGTCATCTATTTTATCTAATCCCATCCCATTTTCTACCTGGCCCTATGCTGTATTTAAATAAGCTCGCTCACTGTGGCCCCGCGATTGGTTGTGGCCCCAAACATTTGTATGGATCGTTTAAGCCATGAGCTGGCCCTGCGCACATGCATTGTCTTTCAGATAAGCCAGTGGTTCTCAAAGTGGGGGTCGGGACCCCTCGGGGGGTCGCGAGGGATGAACTGGGGGTCGCGAGATGATTTCAAGATCTAATTTTAATTATGTTTTATTTTAATAGCATCTTTTTGTGAAATAAGGCCCAATAAGACTATAAACTATTCAAATAACCAGCATTAAACCTGATTTAACACACTGGAACACTTAAAACTATTACTACATTAATTTTCATTTCGCTTTGGGGTCCCGAATTGGTTGCGTGGCTATTATGGGGGTCCCGGCTAGAAAAGTTTGAGAACCACTGAGATAAGCAGTCAAATTTAGCTTTAGCATTCGTTTCTAAATTTAATAAAATAGTTGCTAATTCTTTTTGGTTGAATTGCCAAAAGGAGGCCATTTTGCAGCTCTAGGTGCAAGAACAAACTGAATGTGAATTGGCCTTTAAAGTGCGTATAACAGGTTTTCATGTTTTCTAATTTCATCTTTATTTTGGTGCATTGATACCGGTTGTAAATTTAACTTATAGTTTTACACCAATCAAGTTGCCGTTTGTGGAGAAAAGTTAAAAAATCTGTAGAAAATTGAAAGTAAAAAGTAAATAGACCAATGACATCTCACTAAGGTTATGCATAATTTAGACAAAAGAGACTGCTTTTTTGACCCTTTATACATTAATTCAACAAAATATGGTGTTCACATGTATTTTATTAGTACATTTTTTTAGATCTGTGACATTAGATGAGTTTTGGCCCACTGTACAGGATGGTTTCTTGGTAATTTCCTCATGTGATGTCAACATTTACAACCAGGAAGTTAAAAAAAAAGAAAAGAAAAAATAAATTGCTAAACCGGGAAAAAAAAAAAGTATATAAACTCAATTTTAGTGAAATGAGTAGTCCAACTTATCATAGGCGCTTTAAGGAGTACTTGCCTTAAAAACATATTTTCTTCTTTTAATATTGTGGGTACTGAAAACTCACAAGTATTCAGAGTTTTAGTGTGAACAGGACTGAAACAGATGCATTCAAGGGCACACCGAGAACTCATTTTTACACCGATCATGCATTTCTCATTAATTTGTCCAACTTTTACTTTCAATAGGGCCACAACGAGGACAGAACATTCACGTCTAATGGACATCATTCTCACAAGGTCTTTGATGTGACAAAACAGAAAAAAACACACGCCTGACTATCTTTATACCTCTTAAGTCAAAATGCACTCCCTCCTCTCTTATTCTCCAAGCTCTGAGTCATTACTTAGAAATAATTAAGTGCAATGATACAAAGTGTATTTAAGGTGAAATACTGCAGGTGAATAGGACAAAAAAATATATCATTATCATTATGTCATGTTCTTATGTAGAAATTAGGCCTTTCATGTGTAAAAACAAGACATTTGAATCTGAAAATGGACTGTACCCTGGTCCGGCCCTGGTTTAGCCCAGGTCTGGCCCTGGTTTAGCCCTGGTCTGGCCCTGGTTTAGCCCTGGTTTAGCCCTGGTCTGGCCCTGGTTTAGCCCTGGTTTAGCCCTGGTTTAGCCCTGGTCTGGCCCTGGTTTAGCCCTGGTTTAGCCCTGGTCTGGCCCTGGTTTAGCCCTTGTCTGGCCCTGGTTTAGCCCCGGTCTGGCCCTGGTTTAGCCCCGGTCTGGCCCTGGTTTAGCCCCGGTCTGGCCCTGGTTTAGCCCCGGTCTGGCCCTGGTTTAGCCCTGGTTTAGCCTTGGTCTGGCCCTGGTTTAGCCCTGGTCTGGCCCTGGTTTAGCCCTGGTTTAGCCCCGGTCTCGCCCTGGTTTAGCCCCGGTCTGGCCCTGGTTTAGCCCCGGTCTGGCCCTGGTTTAGCCCTGGTCTGGCCCTGGTTTAGCCCTGGTCTGGCCCTGGTCTGGCCCTGGTTTGGCCCTGGTTTAGCCCTGGTCTGGCCCTGGTTTAGCCCTGGTCTGGCCCTGGTTTAGCCCTGGTTTAGCCCTGGTCTGGCCCTGGTTTAGCCCTGATTTAGCCCTGGTTTAGCCCTGGTTTAGCCCTGGTCTGGCCCTGGTTTAGCCCTGGTCTGGCCCTGGTTTAGCCCTGGTTTAGCCCTGGTCTGGCCCTGGTTTAGCCCTGGTCTGGCCCTGGTTTAGCCCTGGTCTGGCCCTGGTTTAGCCCTGGTCTGGCCCTGGTTTAGCCCTGGTCTGGCCCTGGTTTAGCCCTGGTCTGGCCCTGGTTTAGCCCTGGTCTGGCCCTGGTTTAGCCCTGGTCTGGCCCTGGTTTAGCCCTGGTCTGGCCCTGGTTTAGCCCCGGTCTGGCCCTGGTCTGGTCTCTGCAGGTGGAGTTCAGTGCTGACGTCAAACTTCCTTCTGACAAGGACACCTGTTCAAGGCAAAGAGACAGAGACGGAGACAGAGGGGAGGAAGGGGGGAGGAAGAGGGGAGAGAGTGAGAGAAGAACGAAGGAGTGAGAATGAGAGAAAAAACAGTCAAAGAACGAGCTGGAAATTAAGGAGAGAGTGTCACTGCAGGATCAGTTTGAAACGTGTTTTAAAGAGCAAATGTTCAACAATAAATAAATGCAAGAGAATAGACGACGAACATTAGATCGAGTTCCAAATTTTGGTGTTACACATCTCATGCAAAAATTAAAGGGGACAAACTGTGCAAAATCAACTTTATTAAACACTAAACAGGAACAGAGAGTGGACAAAACAAAATGAAAATAATAACGTGTGAAAAACAAAAATCATTCAAATACGGCACATTCGTACAAATAAAAATTCTTTCAAATTGGTCCATTTTGAATTAAGTCGAAACGAAATTTTCTTAACTTTTTGAATGTCAGTCGCAATTCCCGTCCAATCCTGTACTGTTATTACAATTATTTGAAAAACTCCGAGTGACAACTGCGGGTTCTAAAATGATACACTTTCCCAAAAATAAAAACAACATCAAGATCCAGAGGCGAACGAAACAGGAGAGAGGGACAAAGAGAGAGAGAGAGAGAGGGGTGAAAGAGGGAGGGTAGTAAGAAAGGGAGTGTAGAGAGAAACACAAAGAACATCTGTAAAAGGAGAGAAAGAGATAAAGAGAGAGGCTGAAGGGAGAGAGAAAGTGAGGGGTGAGAGAGAATATCAAGAAGAGGGTGAAAGAACGAGAGAGAGAGAAATCAAGTGAGAGAAATAGAAGAGAAGAGAGAGAAAAAAAGTAAAAAGAGGGTGGAGAGAATAGGCAGGGAGAGAAGAAAGGGAAGTTGAGAGAGCGAGAGAAAAGAGAGTTGAGTTTATTTATTTGAGAAAGTGGGAACAAAGAGTGTGTGCAGATAAAAGGAGAGACATAGATAAAAGCGATGGAGGAAAAAAGAGAGGAGGGACAGAAGATGAGGAGAACAATGAAAGGAGAAGAGGGGGTAGAGAGAGAGAGGAGATGGGGGGAGAGAGAGAGAGAGAAAGAGAGAGATGAGGGGATAGAGAGACAGAGAGAATAAGAGAGAGAGAGAAAGAGGGGAGATGAGGGGAGAGAGAGACAGAAAGAATAAGAGAGAGAGAGAGAAAGAAAGAAAGGAAAGAGGGGCAATGAGGGGAGAGAGAAGAGAGAAAGAGTGACAGCGAGAGAGAACAAGGAAGAGAGAGGGAGGGAGAGAGAGAGGAGATGAGGGGGTAAAGAGAGAGACAGACAGACAGACAGAGGAGATGAGGGGAGAGAGACAGAAAGAATAAGAGAGAAAGGAAGGAGGGGGTGAGAGGGGAAGGAGAGGCAGAGAGAGTAAGAGAGAGAGGACATGAGGGGAGAGAGAGTGTGACAAAGAGAGAGAACAAGGGAGAGAGCGAGAGAGAGAGGAGATGAGGAGGTAAAGAGAGAGAACAAGGGAGAGAGCGAGAGAGAGAGGAGATGAGGAGGTAAAGAGAGAGAACAAGGGAGAGAGCGCGAGCGAGAGAGAGAGGAGATGAGGGGATAAAGAGAGAGAACAAGAGAGAGAGAGAGAGAGAGGAGATGAGGGGGTAAAGAGAGAGAACAAGGGAGAGACAGAGAGCGAGAGAGAGAAGAGATGAGGGGGTAAAGAGAGAGAGAGCGGAGATGAGGGCGTAAAGAGAGAGAGAGGAGATGAGGGGGTAGAGAGAGTGACAAGGAGAGAGAATGAGAGAGAGAGAGTGCTTGTGTACTTGTTTACTTTCCACCACTGCTCAAGAGCACTTTCAAAGGCTAATAACAATATGAAAAATACATAATACGTTTTCTTTAAGAGAGAGAGCATACAGGGAGGTAAAGAGACGATCAAGAGAGAGAGTGAGAGCAGAGGGGAAGAACAAGACGAGAAGGAAACATGACAAGGAAAAGACGAGAGAGAGATTAGAAAGGGAGAGAGGCCTGCAGCCGGCCGTGTCCAAACACTTCACAGATATGAACTTAACCTTGCTCTCTCTGACTCGGCACAAGGAGGAATCTGTGCTGCACAAATGTGAAACCGGAGCTAATCTCAACTATTTCACTTTGATAAAACCAGAGGCAACTGCACACACTTTTTTCACTCGACTTGGCAAGTGAGAGTTGTACGTTTTACAGAGAAATGATGCAGCAAAACGGCAACATTTGAGAGATATGCATGCATTTGGCTCTGTTTAACTAGTTTTACTTGTGTATTTCGCTCTGATTTTCTTTCCAATGTAGATTAAAGGGGAAAAAACTCTTTGACAAGTATTTGCAAGTGTAAAATTATCTAAAATACAATTACACACCTCTATGCAGGGTTATTTAATCTGGCCTCAATCCAAAAATATAGAAAATATTGTGTCTTGTTGTTAGTGGTTTAGTCTTGGATTAGACCTAGTTTAGCCCTGGTTAAGTCCTGGTTTAGTCCTGGTTTAGAATAGGTTTAGTTCTGGTTAAGTCCTGGTTAAGTCCTAGTTTAGTCTTGGTTAAGTCTTGGTTAAGTCCTGGTTTAGTCCTAGTTTAGTCTTGGTTAAGTCTTGGTTAAGTCCTGGTTTAGTCCTGGTTAAGTCCTGGTTAAGTCCTAGTTTAGTCCTGGTTAAGTCTTGGTTAAGTCCTGGTTAAGTCCTGGTTAAGTCCCGGTTTAGTCCTGGTTAAATCCCAGTTTAGACCTGGTTTAGAATGGGTTTAGTCCTGGTTCAGTCCTGGTTTAGTCCTGGTTTAGAATAGGTTTAGTTCTGGTTAAGTCCTAGTTTAGTCCTGGGTTCATTAGCAAGGACCACGCCACAATGAGATGTGCAATACAATGATTATTAATGAAAGGAAGCGGGTGATTCGAAGTAGCTCGAAGTAGCTCGTAGATGATGGCTGGGTGATGAGACTCAGTGTGGGGGCTCCGTCTCGGTGATCTGCCCAGCCGATTCGGGACCCCCCCTTTAGTGAACTGGACGCTGAAAGAGAAAGCATATGACATAGAAGGAGGGGGTGGGTCGAGAGAATAGCGGCAAACGGTGATTGAGGCATAGGCTGGTATATGAAGGCTTCTGGGAGTTAGAGGTGTGCCCAGGGACGCGATGGGGGCGTGGTCCTGCTCACGAACCTCAGTTAACATATTAACTACATTTCATTAGCAAGGACCACGCCACAATGAGATGTGCAATACAATGATTATTAATGAAAGGAAGCGGGTGATTCGAAGTAGCTCAAGTAGCTCGTAGATGATGGCTGGGTGATGAGACTCAGTGTGGGGCTCCGTCTCGGTGATCTGCCCAGCCGATTCGGGACCCCAAAGAATGAATTATGAAATCGAGGAATGAGCCTGATGGAGATCGCTGATGTCGTGACGTATATAATCACGGTACACATGGGAAGACCAGCGCTCAAGGGCTTGTTATTTTATGATCCAGAATGCCTGCTCGAGCTGCAGGGGACGCAGCGCCGATGCGGAAGGAGTGAATCGAATAGTTTCCTGATAGGTCGGAGGAGAGAAGGATCCTGCAGAAGTGTATGGTAAACCAGAATCGAGACGCCATTTTTCCCTTTTCAGAGAGAAAGAGGGAATCATTAGGAGAGCATTGTAGGCATGATGAGAGGTCACGTATTTGGTTAGTGGTTCGAAAGGGCTGAGGATGGAGTTGAGGCGAAATAAATAGATCAGGAAGGACATCCGTAGCTGATCAGTTTGCTCCTGCGAAGTGTGAATACGAGCGAGTCTTGGCTGTGGGTGACGAAGTCCGATAACTGGGGATGAATAGTTGGATAGAATTTGCTGAGGTTGAAGCGGATTCCGAGCAGCGGAGGACTCCAAAGAAGGCGAGCAGGACCATGCACTCGATGGTTAGATCGAGCATGGGAGAGATGTAGGCAGCACGAAGTGTAAGAATGCAACGCTTGAGAAGGTCGGAGGTGAGGCAGACACTTTGGAGAAGTGCGGGGTTCAGACTTGGGTAACCCTTTTAGTAACAATGGAGCGTGAGCGTGAGACAGTTGCCAGTTTGAATAGGAGGTTAATTCCTGCCAAGTAGGTCTGGATTGAGGTGGTGTGGATGTTACGTGAGGAGTGAGCGAAGGTGATGAAATTGCAGATGGTGAAAACATTGAATGATGTAGCCGGGAGCCGATAAAGCTGAAGGCATGATAGGAAACGATTCTATCTGCGAGATAAGCGAAAAGTGAATGAGGGGCGAGACCGAGAAGGATGGCCTGCCATGATGTTACCGTGAGATCAGCGAGGCCTGGATCTATGGGAAGATCGTGGCTGAAAATGGTGGGACCGGCGTGGAGTTGCCGCCGGAGTTTGGAGCTAAGCTTCTGAACGCTTGTTAATGATGTCGACCACTGCAGTGTTGTCAGAATGTATCGAGATGCACCCTCTGGACCATTCATGACCCCAAAAAAGAGCTGCAATAACAATGGGGTAAATCTCAAAGAGAGCTGAACAACCAACGTGCTGGAGCGCGAGGAACTTTAAAGGCCATGTGGAGCGAACCATTGGCCTTGGTAAAGCCCCCGAACCGACTGACGGGGCAGCATCTGTGTAGAGCCGAATGACTTCAGGAGAAGAGGTGAATTTGTCGTAAAAGAATGAAATCCTGTTCCAGGAGTCCAAGAAATGTTTCCGGACATGCATTCGGTTGCAGGGGCGTCAAGGTTCACTCTATCGTGGAGTGAGGGAATAGAAGCAGCTTCCGTGAGGACGCTAGACAGAAAAGGTTTCCCTTGAGGAATGATGCGAATAGCGTAGTTCAGATGACGAGGAGTCGCCTCTTAGTACATCAGTCTGCCAAGCTGAAGGTGGACAAGAGCGGGGAGATACGAAGAACTTCTCAGAAGGGAGGGATGCCTGGAATGAAATGGAATCGAGTGTAATACAGTGTAAAACCAATGCTGAGGTTCTGCGGAACCGAATTCTGGGCAGCGTGCTGCACCCGGGAGGCGGGGGTATGGAAGGGGAGGGGGACTATGGAAAGCAATGCTGAGGTTCTGCGGAACCCGAATTCTGGGCAGCGTTCGCACCCGCCAGGGAGGCGGGGGTATGGAAGGGGAGGATATCGGAAAAGCAATGCCGAGGTTCCGCGAACCCAAATTCTGGGCAGCGCACCGCCGGGAGGCGGGGGAATATTGAAAAGCAATGCCGAGGTTCTGCGGAACCCGAATTCTGGGCAGCGTGTTCGCACCGCCAGGGAGGCGGGGGTATGGAAGGAGGATATCGGAAAAGCAATGCCGAGGTTCTGCGGAACCCAAATTCTGGTGCAGCGTGCCGCCGGGAGGCGGGGGAATATTGAAAAGCAATGCCGAGGTTCTGCGGAACCCGAATTCTGGGCAGCGTGCCCGCACCGCCAGGGAGGCGGGGGTATGGAAGGGGGATATCGGAAAAGCAATGCCGAGGTACTGCGGAACCCAAATTCTGGCAGCGTGCCGCCGGGAGGCGGGGGAATATTGAAAGCAATGCCGAGGTTCTGCGGAACCCCAATTCTGGGCAGCGGGCCCGCACCGCCAGGGAGGCGGGGGTATGGAAGGGGATATCGGAAAAGCAATGCCGAGGTACTGCGGAACCCAAATTCTGGGCAGCGTGCCGCCGGGAGGCGGGGAATATTGAAAGCAATGCCGAGGTTCTGCGGAACCCGAATTCTGGGCAGCGTTCGCACCGCCAGGAGGCGGGGGTATGGAAGGGGATGACGTCAGCGCGCACGCCTGTCGGGGAACCTGGACGTGAAGCGCTGTTGGAGAGCGCGGCAGGAGGCGTTAGATGAATACAACTGAAAAGCCTAGATTTATTATCGTAACGACTGAAGGCTACTTTCATCCTTCTAAGCTCGCTCTGCAGGCTAGCCACGGTCCACACCCGAATGTCGAGCATAGGCGGCCCGGTGCCGGAGGCGGCCCGGTGCCGGGAGGCGGCCTGGTGCCGGAGGGCGCCCTGGTGCCGGAAGCGAGGAGCGGGGCGCCGAGGGGACGCGGCGTGGAGCCGGTTGACGACAAGGGGACGCGGCGTGGAGCCGGTTGACGACGAGCCCTGAGACTGATGGGCGACTGGCTGGTGCTCGGAGGGGAGCGTTGATTCGACGGCCGCGCGGTGATGCCGACGAGTGGAGGCCCTGGAAGTCGAGGCTCTTGGCGAAGGCGGGATGTCTTCTGCACGGTTCACAGCGTGAACCACGAGCGCACGGCGGGACGGCGGTGGTGGCTGCTCCTCTGGCTACAGAGAAACGTGAAGGAGCAGCTTGGAACATGGTACCTGGAGTACCATGGAGAAAATAGAAAACCACTGCTGAGGTTCTGCGGAGAGGGACAGTGTGACGCTGCAGGACACAGAGGAGGACGGTGTGACGCTGCAGGACACAGAGTAGGGACAGTGTGACGCTGCAGGACACAGAGGAGGGACAGGGTGACGCTGCAGGACACAGAGGAGGGACAGTGTGACGCTGCAGGACACAGAGGAGGGACAGGGTGACGCTGCAGGACACAGAGGAGGGACAGGGTGACGCTGCAGGACACAGAGGAGGGACAGGGTGACGCTGCAGGACACAGAGGAGGGACAGGGTGACGCTGCAGGACACAGAGGAGGGACAGGGTGACGCTGCAGGACACAGAGGAGGGACGGTGTGACGCTGCAGGACACAGAGGAGGGACAGTGTGACGCTGCAGGACAGAGGAGGACGGTGTGACGCTGCAGGACACAGAGGAGGGACAGGGTGACGCTGCAGGACACAGAGGAGGACGGTGTGACGCTGCAGGACACAGAGGAGGACAGTGTGACGCTGCAGGACACAGAGGAGGGGCAGCGAAATTAGCAGAAAATTGCGGCAATGGCGGGTTAGACTGGCTGGGAATAGGGAGAGAAAGAGAGGAACAATCCACATTAGAACCATTGGATGCCTGTCCAACCTGGCTGAGCGCCGAAAGAACGGATGAGACAACACATTGATATTAGAACTGGAGGGAGCAGACGCGGGCGGTAATACTACCTGGCTCCCGCTACGGGGAGCTGCAGCACCAGCTTGAAGTTGCGCCGAGGCAGGTGGACGGATGACGTCAGCTTGCACGCCTGTCGGGGAAACCGGACGCGGAGCGCTGTTGGAGAGCGCGGGAGCAGGAGCATGGGATGAATGCAACTGAAAAACCCTAGATTAATGTTGTAACGACCGAAGGCTACTTCATCCTTCTATGCTCGCTCTGCGGGCTAGCCACGGTCCCCACCCGTATGTCGAGCAGCCCGATCCCGGGAGGCGAAGCCCGGGTGCCGGAGGCAAGCCCGGGTGCCGGAGGGCGAAGCCCGGGTGCCGGAGGGCGAAGCCCGGGTGCCGGAGGGCGAAGCCCGGGTGCCGGAGGGCGAAGCCCGGGTGCCGGAGGGCGAAGCCCGGGTGCCGGGAAACGAGGAGCGGGGGCGCCGAGGGGACGTGCGTGGAGCCGGTTGACGACGAGCCCTGATGACGGGCGAGTGGCGGGTGCTCTGAGGGAGCGCTGATTCGGACGGCTGCGGCGGTGCTACCGGCGAGCGGAGGCCCTAGAAGTGAGGCTTGGCGAAGGCGGGATGACTTCCGGGCTGTTCTTTCGCCCGGTTCACGGCGTGAACCACGGAGCGCACGGCGGGACGATGATGTTGGCCGCTCCTTTGGCAAGCGGAGCACCGGGAAGTGGAGGAGGCCGGAGAAGGGCCGAACAGGTCAGAGTCGGAATCTGAGAGATTAATGTTTAATTCTGCATCCATGATGCTGTCTCCCTATCTCTGTCGAGAGAATAGCGGCAAACGGTGATTGAGGCATAGGCTGGTATATGAAGGCTTCTGGGAGTTAGAGGTGTGCCCAGGGACGCGATGGGGGCGTGGTCCTGCTCACGAACCTCAGTTAACATATTAACTACATTAAGTCTTGGTGTAGTCCTGGTTTAGAATGGGTTTAGTCCTGGTTCAGTCCTGGTTTAGTCCTGGTTTAGAATAGGTTTAGTTCTGGTTAAGTCCTAGTTTAGTCCTGGGTAAGTCTTGGTGTAGTCCTGGTTTAGAATAGGTTTAGTCCTGGTTTAGTCCTGGTTTAGAATAGGTTTAGTTCTGGTTAAGTCCTGGTTAAGTCCTAGTTTAGACCTGGTTTAGTCCTGGTTTACTCCTGGTTTAGTCCTGGTTTAGTCTTGGTTTAGAATAGGTTTAGTCCTGGTTTAGTCCTGGTTTAGAATAGGTTTAGTCCTGGTTAGTCCTGGTTTAGTCCTGGTTTAGAATAGGTTTAGTCCTGGTTTAGAATAGGTTTAGTCCTGGTTTAGTCCTGGTTTAGTCCTGGTTTAGAATGGGTTTAGTCGTAGTTTAGTCCTGGTTTAGTCTTGGTTTAGTCCTGGTTTAGAATGGGTTTAGTCCTGGTTTAGAATGGGTTTAGTCCTGGCTTAGTCCTGGTTTAGAATGGGTTTAGTCGTAGTTTAGTCCTGGTTTAGTCCAGGCTTAGTCCTGGTTTAGTCCTGGTTTAGTCTTGGTTTAGTCCTGGTTTAGAATGGGTTTAGACCTGGTTTAGTCCTGGTTTAGTCCTAGCTTAGTCCAGGTAAAGAATCGTAAAAGAAAGCCAGTCAATCCGTCCCTGGGTAAAAACAGTTGAATAGCCCTGCGTCGATGCAGACTTCTTCTTCTTCTTGTGATATATTTGAGTCCAAAAGTCCAAAGAATCACCAAATGTTTGACGACTCAAAACTTCTGCTCCCTCAAACTTCTCCTTTGTTGAAGTGCAGTCGCTCCGGAAACATTTGTGCTCATTATCGCAACTTTACTCAGAGTTGCATCATTACACAGTCTGTCCAGTTGTTTTGCATAAAGACAGATGGAAGTTGTGAAGGATTTGCTGAATTTAGTGCCAGAATATCTTGCAAAATTAATAACATTTGAATATTTTAGGGTTAGCCATGTTATGTTTATCATTTTCCCTCGTCATTTACTTTTGTAATTTTGAACAATTCCAGCGTTGTCCGTCAGATAAATGCAGTTTTCTTACTTACTTTCATGTGGTGTCGGAGTAATTGTAAATAGGACGTTTTGAGTGAGAGCTGCTCTTGAACACTGCAGTCCAACACATCCAAGTCGGAGAAACCACGGGAATTCTGGAAGCAGCAGGAATGATCCGAGTTGAGACAGTTGGTGTTTGTTTGGTGGAAGGAAAAAGTAGAAGTAAACAAACTGATGACATCACACTGTGAGACAGAGGTTATGCAGAATTTACACCAAATTAACTATTTTTTGACCCTTTAAACATTGATTCAACAAAATAAAGGTGTTCACATGTGTTTTTCTTTGTCAAATGAACAAAATCTGTGACATTAGATGAGTTTTGACCAATGTACAGTGTGGTTGCTATGGTAATTTCCTAGTGTGATGTCATACTTACAACCAGGAAGTAAAATTTAAAACCTAAAAAATAGCTAAACTGGGGTAAAATTTGTAAAGGTTTTTAGTAGAAATTTGATTATATGTATCTTCAATGCATTTTAGTTAAATGTGTTTTTCAATCTGTCATAGGCCCTTTAACAATGTACTATTTAGGGGAGAACTAAATAAAGTACTAATTTGCAAATAAAAAAGTCAGATACCTCAGTAAGTATTTTTTGCGTGCAGCTGTTGGACTGTTACATAAGGCTCCAGAGGCAGAGGGCGTCACGCTGGGAGCAGCTGCAGATGATGAGGTTGTGAAAAATGTCTTGAGATCAGAAAATATTAGACAGTTTTGTGGCATTTTACGCGTTCAGACGTTTATTTTCTCAATGTCAAATTTATTTATAGAGCACATTTAACACAGCAATCGCTGACCAAAGTGCTTTACACACACAGCGGTTAAAAACATACAGTAAAATGCAAAGAACATACATTAAAATACAATCTTATTATATTTAGTGTTCATTAATGGGTGTTGAATGCCTCAGCAAAGAAGTACGTTTTGAGCTGATTTGAATGATTCCAGAGATGGAGAGGTACGAATTTGGGGGCGGAGACTGTTCCACAATTTAGGGGCGGCTACCGCAAAGGCCCTGTCCCCTCGCGTCTTCATTCGGGATCTTGGAACATTTAACAATAATTGGTTTTCCGATCTCATAGTTCTCGGTGGAGCGTAAACTGACAGAAGCTCGGTTAAATAATCCGGGGCACGGCCGTTCAGGCATTTGAAGACAATAGTCTGAATCTTAAAATCAATTATAAACTTCATGGGCAACCAGTGGAGCGAAGCGAGCACTGGGGTGATATGATCACACCTCTTTGTTCTTGTCAACAGTCGGGCTGCTGCATTTTGAACCTGCTGGAGGCGATGAATGGACGATTGATTCTCAGACAGAAGTTCAAATATGGTGCGAGAGAACATGACCTGATGCACAGCTGTCTGTTTGAAACAGGATCCACTTCACATTTTTACACTTTACACATCCACGAGACTGAAATATGAAGCGATAAAGTGGCACAAGAAGCGTTTCAGAACATGTTTGTGAAGGTCTGAACTACAGGGTCAACATTCTATCATTACTTTAATAGCGCTGCATGATTTTACACAAATACATTCATCAACTTCCACTTCTTCGATTGTGATGTTGGCCTTGAAATGTGTATTTTCTGAACGTGCAGGACGTGAGAGCACAAGGGCGCAAGAGCGGTAAACATGAGAATTAGGACGCAAAGATAACTCGGGTGGAAACGTGATAAGTGAAAACATCCAGCGGTGAAAAGGCTGTCAGAGCTGTAGCTGAACTGGAGTTAATTTAATCAGAAAGCTTTTAGATTATTTGCTGCATTGACCCCAACCAAAGAAGAACAATGACTGTTTTTGTGTTTGTAAAAGTCACTAAATGAAAGAGAAATGAGGAAATAATGTCCTGTTCGTGCTGGAGCTCTTCTGCTGCAGTTTGCGATGACCTTCTGTTTACATTTTGACAACGACTGACTGAAGATGCAGCGACAGGAGACTCACTCTGCACCAAAATTAAACCGCAACCAATCAGTCGCAGCTCGTCTTTGGTCGTACGACAAGTCTGAGTTTAGTCTTTGTTTCGGTCTCACTCTTGAAACCTAAAAGCCAAGACTCAATGTGCTGTCCTCGCCAACCTACTGTCTTTGCAAGGCTAGACTGCGAGTTAACGGCGCTCCAGTAAACAGACTTTGGTGCTTTTACTGATTTATTGAAGAATGGCAATCAACCATTGTCCTCTTTGACCAACCGTAAAATTGAAACAATACAAAATGTACAGTTAGCTACCGTGTAATACACATCTACAAACAAATGTGCTAATAATGGTGGCTAATTTTCACCTTATTCCTGAAGTTGTCGTACGCGCCGCCGTCTTGTTTCCGTTGTAGTTTGCATGGAGCAGACGAGCTCAACAGGAAATAAGTTCTACTCGGACTAAAAAGCTGTTTTCAGGTGATATTAAGTGATTCAAATCAAAGAAGGCCAGACCAGGTAGATGTGAAAACAGTTTACTGGATCCAGGACGCATTGTCAGCGGATTTGCTGACGCCGCGATGAAGAAGCACAGAAGAGACCACCAGTTTATACGTCTATGCAAAACAGAGTAAAAGTGGGCGTACATAATGAGTTCCAAGTACAGAGCTTATGTTTCTACGAACACAAAGAAGTGTGAACACATATTAATCAAAGAGGCCCTTGCATACCAAGACTGGACGTAAACGGGTGTAGAGGAGCCGTAAAGTAACGAATGGGTTGTTGGGAGACCATATAAGGTCTTACGTGAACCAGATGTTGAACGTCCTTTGACCTAGGAGAAGAGCATGTTCACGGAGATGAAAAAAACATACTTACATCAGGCCTCAGGAAATCGGTGCGTTGTGACTTGTTGTTGCTCGTGTTCATTAAACATTTTACACAAATCAATCTACTTTATGTAACATTTTAGCGGTGAGACTTTCCCCTCGTTCGTCATTAGCTTTAACAGAGTTCTCGTCAAACGGAAGTGCGTTTACAACAAAAGTATGATCTGTGGCAAAAAACGGCAAAAGTGGGCGGGGCAGAATAAGGTGAATATCAATTGGCTCTTAGCTTGCTCAAAAATAACTAAAATGGTACATAAGTTGCATCAATTTAAACACACATTCATATTTTACAACACAGTACTCACAGACAAATATAATCCAAGGCAACAACCGTTTTTGAGAGAATGCAGGCTCAACCCACGACAGACTTAGTAATACGTTCGGCCATCTTGGATTTACATGTGCTCTACCGAAGGAAACGATAGCACCCACAGAGGGCGCTGTAGGCTAATGTACGAAACATGTATTACTAAAAAATAACCAAAGTCTTTACAATGGGCAGAATACTCAAGATTTTCCGCACGATCTTTTGTCGCAGACGACCAAAATGGTATCGTGGACTCCCGACTCAAAGCAGATGGCTCAGACTCTGGACTGTGAAGTAATTGGAATAAGATAAAAAACAATAACTGCTGTATCTTAAATGGCTTTTAATCAAACCTAACCTGCAAACCACGTCACAACCACAAACAAAGATCTGGAGGTCGTCTGGATGACATTCATTACAACCAAGTGCTACATTAACACGTCGAGGCAAGCTAGGTTTTGTTATTTTTCCTATGGTAATTCCCTCTGCTGACAGTAGATGTAACAATTTTAGTTTCTTGGTCAGTTTGTTCTCTCAACATCAGCTTTCATGTGGAAACTTGTCCAATCTGCTCCTAAAGATATTTTATTACTTCATTTAATCTTCATCCATAGATTTGAAAGAAACTGTAAATACAAAGGCTGTTTTCTTAAAATACATTTTCTCCCCTAAAGATTAGCCTTAAAGTAGCTCCTACGTCAAACTTTACAATCTCAGACTCAACAAGATTTTGATGGAATGTACAGAGGGATTTGTTGATGTTTAATTCTAAAACTGATTTATTTAAGTTTAAGTAAAAAAAATGAGGCAAATAAAAATTTTTAGGCCAATTTTCAGTTAAGTCACTAAATAAGAACTAGAAAATCCCCTCAGTACATTTTTGTGTAACTAATACAGTATGTGTACAAAATTAACAAAAAATTTTAAACTTGGTTCTGTCCATTTTTCAGATTTAAATGTCCAAAATATGCAAATTTGGTCGTTTTTACACATAAAATGTCATATTTCTACATGAAAACATGACATGATGAAAACTTGCAATACATTTTTTTCTTACATTTATGTGACTAAACTACAGGATAAGTTTCCAATTGATAGCTTTAAATTTAATTTTTTTTCCTATTCACCTGCAGCGTCTCACTTTTTAAAACACGAGATGCCAAAGCAGGAATCAAGAGTTAAATGATGTTATAAAGTCTTGTGGTTAAGTTTGAATCTTTAAATCTTTTGTGCCATTTGGGGTTGTGATTTTAAAGTTGGTTTTCTCAGTTTTAAGCTTGTGTTCTGGTCTCTCTTGACAAAAACTATTGTTGCTGCAGCGGACTGTACCGTACAACCCAAAGGTACAGCAGAGGCAGGGCACGTGCGGCACTCAACGTCCACGCAGTTTTGTTTTGGAGCTTGTTTTCTGATAACTTGGCCGTGCAGCGAGGGATAAACAACAGGCCGCAAAGAGTGTCAAGGGTCACAATCGGCACGCAACAATTCTTATCTGGGAATGTGTTTGTGTGAGAGATTGCTTCTTGTTTATGTGCGTCCTCACTGTGCAGAGATTTGGCGAAATATAGATCGATTATCAGGGCAAAACAAGGAGCCTGCAGTGATTAGGGTTGACTAGGATAGGCCTACATGGATTCAAATAGACTTTATATTCTAGTTATGATGTCTCTGAGGTGTGTACGACGACAAAAAACATTAAATACATGAACTAAATACTGTGACAAGTTTTTCCATTGACCCAGCGAAATATGAGCTCTGGCATTTTAAAATACTCGCTGACACACAAAGCAGCCAAAACTTGCCTACAACAGACATTTGTGGACATTTACATCCATACATATGTCCACAGCTGCTCTCCGTACAGACAAGCGCTCAAAGCATTCAGGGCAAGGACTTTATGGACGGTTGTGACTGTCAGATCCTCAAACACATGGACTGTAGGGGATTAAGCTAACATTAAGTCTGAATGAATATTGTACATGAATAATGTATACATTTAGTCAGTGACATTTAGACAGTGTTACAAAGGACAGTGTTACACAGGACAGTGTTACATGGGACAGTGTTACAAAGGACAGTGTTACACAGGACAGTGTTACATGGGACAGTGTTACACAGGACAGTGTTACACAGGACAGTGTTACATGGGACAGTGTTACAGAGGACAGTGTTACAGAGGACAGTGTTACAAAGGACAGTGTTACACAGGACAGTGTTACATGGGACAGTGTTACAGGGGATATTGTGACAGAGGACAAGGTTACACAGGACAGTGTTACACAGGCCAGTGTTACATGGGACAGTGTTACATGGGACAGTGTTACATGGGACAGTGTTACAGAGGACAGTGTTACACAGGACAGTGTTACACAGGACAGTGTTACATGGGACAGTGTTACAGGGGATATTGTGACAGAGGACAAGGTTACACAGGACAGTGTTACACAGGACAGTGTTACATGGGACAGTGTTACATGGGACAGTGTTACAGAGGACAGTGTTACAGAGGACAGTGTTACAGAGGACAGTGTTACAGAGGACAGTGTTACAGAGGACAGTGTTACACAGGACAGTGTTACACAGGACAGTGTTACACAGGACAGTGTTACAGAGGACAGTGTTACAGAGGACAGTGTTACATGGGACAGTGTTACATGGGACAGTGTTACAGAGGACAGTGTTACAGAGGACAGTGTTACAGAGGACAGTGTTACAGAGGACAGTGTTACACAGGACAGTGTTACACAGGACAGTGTTACACAGGACAGTGTTACAGAGGACAGTGTTACACAGGACAGTGTTACACAGGACAGTGTTACACAGGACAGTGTTACACTGGACAGTGTTACATGGGACAGTGTTACAGAGGACAGTGTTACAGAGGACAGTGTTACATGGGACAGTGTTACACAGGACAGTGTTACATGGGACAGTGTTACACAGGACAGTGTTACATGGGACAGTGTTACATGGGACAGTGTTACAGAGGACAGTGTTACAGAGGACAGTGTTACAGAGGACAGTGTTACACAGGACAGTGTTACACAGGACAGTGTTACATGGGACAGTGTTACAGGGGATATTGTGACAGAGGACAAGGTTACACAGGACAGTGTTACACAGGACAGTGTTACATGGGACAGTGTTACATGGGACAGTGTTACAGAGGACAGTGTTACAGAGGACAGTGTTACACAGGACAGTGTTACACAGGACAGTGTTACACAGGACAGTGTTACAGAGGACAGTGTTACAGAGGACAGTGTTACACAGGACAGTGTTACACAGGACAGTGTTACACGGGACAGTGTTACACGGGACAGTGTTACACGGGACAGTGTTACACGGGACAGTGTTACAGAGGACAGTGTTACAGAGGACAGTGTTACATGGGACAGTGTTACACAGGACAGTGTTACATGGGACAGTGTTACATGGGACAGTGTTACACAGGGCAGTGTTACATGGGACAGTGTTACATGGGACAGTGTTACAGAGGACAGTGTTACAGAGGACAGTGTTACAGAGGACAGTGTTACAGAGGACAGTGTTACACAGGACAGTGTTACACAGGACAGTGTTACACAGGACAGTGTTACAGAGGACAGTGTTACAGAGGACAGTGTTACAGAGGACAGTGTTACACTGGACAGTGTTACACGGGACAGTGTTACACGGGACAGTGTTACACGGGACAGTGTTACACGGGACAGTGTTACAGAGGACAGTGTTACAGAGGACAGTGTTACAGAGGACAGTGTTACATGGGACAGTGTTACATGGGACAGTGTTACAGAGGACAGTGTTACATGGGACAGTGTTACAGAGGACAGTGTTACAGAGGACAGTGTTACACAGGACAGTGTTACACAGGACAGTGTTACACAGGACAGTGTTACACAGGACAGTGTTACATGGGACAGTGTTACAGAGGACAGTGTTACATGGGACAGTGTTACATGGGACAGTGTTACATGGGACAGTGTTACACAGGACAGTGTTACATGGGACAGTGTTACACAGGACAGTGTTACACAGGACAGTGTTACATGGGACAGTGTTACATGGGACAGTGTTACAGAGGACAGTGTTACAGAGGACAGTGTTACAGAGGACAGTGTTACACAGGACAGTGTTACACAGGACAGTGTTACACAGGACAGTGTTACAGAGGACAGTGTTACAGAGGACAGTGTTACAGAGGACAGTGTTACACGGGACAGTGTTACACGGGACAGTGTTACACGGGACAGTGTTACACGGGACAGTGTTACAGAGGACAGTGTTACAGAGGACAGTGTTACAGAGGACAGTGTTACATGGGACAGTGTTACATGGGACAGTGTTACAGAGGACAGTGTTACATGGGACAGTGTTACATGGGACAGTGTTACAGAGGACAGTGTTACAGAGGACAGTGTTACACAGGACAGTGTTACACAGGACAGTGTTACATGGGACAGTGTTACATGGGACAGTGTTACAGAGGACAGTGTTACAGAGGACAGAAACACAACAAAAGCAACAACAATGAGACTAAAGTTGACACAAAGCAAAGCAACTAACAAATCAACAAAAACAAACTAAAAGCTGCTAGAAGTCGCTGTTTTCTTCCCTGAAAAGCCTTATCTTCGTCACAATGTTCTGGTGTCTGAAATTACATTGAATTGAATCATTCTTTTGACTGTATCACGGCCCTTTGATCTCAAAACCACCGAACATCTATTATCACTATTTGTCCCTGTGCTTGAAAAAATAGAAAGTTATTTTGCAGAATAAAAAGCCTTACAATTATCGTTCATTTTGCTCATCACGGAGGAACAGGCTTTCTTTTTCTGTGACTGAATGAAGCGCTGAAAGTGTAAAACGAAATTACCAATGTCACAGAAGCCAATCACACATTACATGAGTTTAATTTACCTCTTTTTTACAATATAATACTGTATAATTATCCATGAATACAAAAGGTTAATGAAGGGTTGTAAATTCAATTAGCAGCATTTATTGTCACACAATGCAGAAAAAAAAACATCGCTTTTAGGACACTTTGTGCTTATAGAAGTAGATTTTCTGCAGCTTCCACATACAAAAAGTTGAAACTATAAATTAAGAAAGTGAAGAGTTCGTTTGAAAATAAATATACTTCCGGTTTGAAAATGTGTCACAAAGTTTGTTTCTTTATAATTCAATCTTCTGCACATATTATAATGACAGCATAGTTTGGGGAATTTGCTCAAGAAGCAATGGAATAAAATTTGATTGCACTTATTTATTTATTTTTTGTAAACACTGCTTAAACAGTATAATAATTATCTAAGTCAACAAGTGAAGCACGTAAGTCTGTAAATATTGTATGAGATCAAAGATGTTAAAGATTTTGTTCTAAAAGTTATGATACGATATTCAACAGGAGATTTTTTTTCCACATTTGAGAGACAAATGTTAAAAAAAAGTGTCTGTTATTGGTAGGGCTGCCCAATTAATCAAAATAGCAATTTGAATGTACACAATTAGCAAATCACAAAGTCTGCAATTTGTGAAGTGCAATAATTTCCTCCAAACAACAAAATATTTTGATTTATTTCTTCTGCATGGTTTAGATTTGTTACAACATGTTCTGAAGCAACAAAAACACAACTTAAAGTTGTTCAATTTAAAAGTTAAATTTAAAGTGACCATTAAATGACATAAAAAATGACAAGAACGCTACGAAAAGCGACAAACACACAACAAATCCATCAAAAACCTGTCTAAAACCAACAAAAATGCAATTTAAAGCGACTAATAGCCACAAAAATGGTACTGAAAGTGACAAAAACACTAAGAGCAACAAAAACGTGACGAAAAAAAAACAAAAACGCTTTGAAACACGTGATTCTTTTAATTTGTCTGTCCATATTTGAGTTTTTTTCTCAATTCTCCTGGTTGTGTTTAAAAAGTGAAGTTTGAACAGAATCCCATTGTTAAAAATCGGAAATCTAATCGCGATCAAAAAACTGGTCAGAAAAATCACAACCAATTATTATTTAGCTAAAGAAGACGTTCTAACACACATCTCTGCCGTCACCAGAGTCAGATGTTTCACGCTCACATTTTTCCGTCACATATTTCCCCCTCTCACCTTCTCTCTCTCTAATCCTTTTACATAAGTCCGGTTTATCACAGCGTGTGTCCTGAAGGAGAAATCCTGATCCATGTTCTGGTCATGGACACAACTTTGTCCTCAAACCACGACCAGTGACTTTCAAACCAATGAAAGCTCCAAGGATTTATGTCACATTTAAAGGGTCAAATACATACTCTTCAAAGTGTGTTTTGTTTGTCTATGCATGGATTATCTTTTGATTAACAATTCAATGCTGTGTGTATAAACCATTTGCGGTGGCCTTTTTCTCCTGAAGTGTTTATCGTTTGTGTATTTTCAAACCTCAAATTGCCTTCTCTCTGACACTTTTTGTGCTAAAAGCGATTTGTTGCTTTTTATAACTCCATGGCAAAGTGCCCTCTATTCACAGGGAAATTCTAACTGCTGGCCTGACGAAGGTTACGACTGACCACGGTTCTATATTTTCTTAAGGTTTTAGCCCTGCTGAAAAAGCTGCGGTGTTCATTTTTTACACATTTATAGAGACATCTTGCTTTTTTTGCCAAGTTCCCTTTGAGCAAACAAAATAGCCTCTATAGAGAAAAAATACTTGGAAATTTGCCAATAATTACCAAAATTCAAACCAAAAAGATTACAATTTGATGCTTTTAATAGTTCTCCAAACCAAAAATAATCACTTTTACTTTTTCCTCTTAAAGTATATTTTTAAAGTACTTGAATAGATTTTAAAATGTGAGACTTTTACTTTTGCTTGAGTATTTTTTGCTGTTGTATTTGTACTTTTACTTTACAAAATTAAGTACTTCATCCACCACTGACTCTGTTCATGAAAAATGTTCCAGTTTCCTTTAACTGTATTTGTGACGTCAAGCAGGTGGCATTTAACACGGTCCACTGTTTAAATCCTGTTTAAACCTCAGGCACAGATTTGGACGACCATCGCTCTGCACTCAGGGGGACCAAACCTGATGGATTGTGGTCCGGAGTGTCCAGCCGGAGCGTCAACCTCCTCTGCACACGACCCGGAACTCAAACCAGACGCACCGCTTCGCTAACGACTCCTTTTTCACATTCTTGCAAATAATTCCCCGCACCAGCCACTCAACCTTGACCAGCCAACGCTCCGTTATTTGTCGTCTTAGTCCAATTAAATAACAGCGCACTTCCTCCCCTCCGGCTCTCCGTCTGCGAGTTAATAAAACGGTCGGCCTTGAGTGCAGATTCGGCGCAGCTCGTATCTTTCCGCGCGGCCGGTTATCTCCCCCGAGTGTCCTTCACGCCGTCTATAAAACCCGGAGAGGGACTCAAGCGCGCCGCTATCACTGCCCCAAAGACGCACACACAACATGCTGCCCGCCGTCGTCAAGCTCTGCTGTGGCATCTCGTACCCTCATCTCAGGAGTATGACAGGTAAACGCGCGGTCACCCTTGAACTTCAACAACCGCAGTGCCAAAAATGTGTGTCTACGGCTTTGGAAATGGCTTGAATTCAGGGTGTTTATGCATAATTGAGCAGTTTAGCAATGCAAATTCTGTTTATTTCTGTTTTGGATCAGTCTTGTTGTGAGAAAATAGGGTTTATTAATAGTTTTGAGTGAGAAATTGGTCGTTTATTGAATTTGTAGGTTCTCAGTTGAATGTTATATGAGTCAGTTTGATTTTTACATTTTATTCGGTCAATTGGCAAACTTTTCTTTGGCGTACGCAATATATTTCTACAATTTGAGTTTATTAGGTGATTTATTAAACAACAGAGGCAACTCCTTTTTAAATTGTCATTGACGTTTCATTTAAAACACAATTAAACTAAGAATGTATTCAAGTCAATCAAACATTCAGTCATGTTGTACTAGTTTAGAGCTCTTTTAGTCTAGATTTCTGTAATTTTTATTGTTTCAAGCAAAAATTTCTGTCAAAGAAGTGTTTTTTACTTGATTTACTTACTTACTCCACTGATATGTTTTCTTAAATTTTGAAAAAAATGTATGAAAATAAATGAATTATCTTTTAAAAATAGATGCTAATGGTGGTTTTCAGAGTGATTTTGACATAAATCAGCACTAATCAATTCAAAACAATAACACCAGACATATTTTTAATGGCCAAAAGTCTTCAAAACGACACTTATAACAGTAAGTATCATTTTTAATAGTTTGTTGTTTTGTTTCATTCAATTAATGCATGCGTAAAGTACAAAAATGTGGACAAAACAGCTAGAGTTTTGTACAAAATGAAGGCTATTTTTTTACTGTTTCAGGCAAAAATGTCTGTCAGTGGAGCACGTTTCTTACTTACTTGATTTATCATATGCAACTTCATGCTTGGACATATTTTCTTAAATTTGGGGAAAAAAATATAAAAACCTTGTCCAAAATACATTGAAGTGTATGAAAGACAGATGCTAAAGGACTTGTCATGGTTTTTATCAATTCAAATCAACAACAATGGACGATTTGAACGGCCGAAACTCCTCAAAATGACACCTACTGTATAAAGCTTGATATTTAACAGTTTGTTTTGTTCCATTCAATTAATGCATGTGTAAAGTACAAAAAATGTAGACAACAGCTAGAGTTTTGTACAAAATGAAGGCTGTTTTTTACTGTTTCAGGCAAAAATGTCTGTCAGTGGAGCACGTTACTTTCTTACTTGATTCATCATATGCAAGTCCTCAAAATGACACCTACAGTATAAACCTACAGTTTGTTGTTTTGTTTCATTCAGTTAATGCATGCGTAAAGTGCAAAAATCTAGATAAAACAGCACTGATCGTCCAAACTGCAGTACATACACTCTGAATTCAAGCCATTTCCACTGGTTGGTTCTTGCAGCTCTCTCACGCTGTTTCCTGTGTGCTGTGGACTGTATTGTACAAAGACATAAAAGGGCGTAGGAGGAGGCTGTAATTGAAGTGTGGTGTTCTCGTTAGGACTCCAGCGCGCGGCCGTGGCGGTGATAGGCCAGGAGATCTCACACCTGCACAGATGGGAACACATCCAGCAGCACGGCAGGACTCACAGCACGCGCTGCAACGGTACGAACACCTCCACCTCGTGTTTATTCATCTGTTTGTGTTTAGAGCCTGAGGGTTATACAACTGCAGGCCCGCGGGCCAAATCAGGCCCTCCAAGAGGTGTGAGCCGGCCCTCAACGTCTTCAAAAATATAGAGAATGTTTTATTTATCTCTTGTTATTGGTTTAGTCTTGGAATTGATTTAGTCCTGGTTTAGTCTTAGAATTGGTTTTGTCCTGGTTTAGATCTGGTATAGTCCTGGTTTAGACCCGGTTTAGTCCTGTTTTAGTTCTGGTTTATACCTGGTTTAATCCTGGTTTAGTCCTGTTTTAGACTTGGTTTAGTCCCATTTTAGACCTGGTTTAGACCCGGTTTAGTCCTGTTTTAGCACTGGTTTAGTCCTGGTTTATACCTGGTTTTGTCCTGGTTTAGATCTGGTTTAGTCCTGTTTTAGGCCTGGTTTAGTCCTTTTTTTAGCGCTTGTTTAGGCCTGGTTTAGGCCTGGTTTAGGCCTGGTTTAGACCCGGTTTAGTCCCGTTCTAGTTCTGGTTTATACCTGGTTTAGTCCTGTTTTAGACCTGGTTTAGTCCCATTTTAGACCTGGTTTAGACCCAGTTTAGTCCTGTTTTAGCGATGGTTTATACCTGGTTTAGTCCTGGTTTACTCCTGTTTTTAGACCTGGTTTAGTCCCATTTTAGACCTGGTTTAGACCCGGTTTAGTCCTGTTTTAGTGCTGGTTTAGTCCTGTTTTAGACCTGGGTTAGTTCCGTTTTAGTCCTGGTTCAGACCTGGTTTAGTCCTGGTTTAGTGCTGGTTTAGTCCTGGTTTAGACCTGGTTTAGATCTGGTTTAGTTCTGGTTCAGTTCTGCAGATGTTTCTTGTTTTTCCAAGTGTTTCTTTCCTTGAGGATAAAACCATCTGAAAAATCTGTCCCTCTGTGAAATGAAGTTGAATAGTCCTGTTTATTGCATATTATGGCAACGTGAAATACTGCTGGCTTTTTTAAAAAATCATTTTCTTCTCTCAGCACATAGTGAAACAACAAAAACGGTCAAATCTGCACCTAGAGATGTTTTATTAATTCATTTAATCAACTTGCATCCATAGATTTATGTGGGAAATCAAAATATGGGAAATTGCAAAAGGAAAATGCATTTTTGTCCCACAGAGAACAGGGTTAATGCTCAAAAAAGTCACGTTCCATTTATAAAGTTGATATAAGTTATAAAGTGGTGCATTTGGGTCAAAGGTTATATCAAAGTGGCACATGTCCTCAAGCAATTTTATTAGAATTCACCACAGATTTCGTGACAAACTTCATGGAGTCAAAAGTTCAAATTGTTAACTTGGATTAAATGAAGAGTATTTAGTATTTAGAGGGGTGTTTTGACCTTTTGACTTCCAGTTCATTGGTTCTTAACTGAACTTACTCGATCTGCAGATGTAAAATGTTGTTTTTCTGTATATTTATTTCAGTCTGAGATGACAAGCAGGCGGATGTTTTTGCCGCAACTGTGCGAGATTACAGTTGTGATGCTAATTAGCCAATCACTGCTAGCTTTGATCCCACATTTGGGTTAGAATTATGCAAATTGAGCTGTAGACAGTTCAGACTCACAAGCTTCACCTTCACGGGGAATTACAGCAATAGTAAGACCCAAAACATTACATTTCATGTTTTTGTCACTTTAAGTCGCATTTTTGTCTCTTTTTATTTCGTTTTTGTCACTTTAGGTCGCATTTTTGTCTCTTTTTATTTCGTTTTTGTCACTTTTAGTTGAGTTTTTGTCACTTAGTCGCATTTTTGTTGCTTGTAGTTGCGTTTTTGTCACTAAATGTCTTGATTTTGGATGGATGGATGGATGGATGCTTTATTGATCCCCGAGGGGGAAATTAAAATGCCATGGACTTACATAACACGTACACAACACAATGAAGCACAATTAAACACAATTAGACAACGTTATGGACTCTGCTACAGACCCTTGTAGCGTCACAATAAGACAGCGTAGCGTACAATAAGAAAGCATGAATAACAACAAAATTTATACAAAGTGTTTGTTATAAAAACACACAGCTGCTGGTATAAAAGAGTTTCTTAGGCGTTCAGTAGAACACCGGGGCATCACCAGTCGTCCACTAAAGGAGCTTTTAAGCTCATTTAAGATGCTCCAGAGGGGATGGTCTGCCAAAGAGACAACAGTTTGGAGTTTGGTCCTCATTCTTTTGTCCATAATAATGTCCACAGAGTCCAAACTCAGACCTATCACTGAACCAGCCTTTTTTATCAGCTTGTTCATACGATTTTTGTCCTCCACAGTGATGCTCCCGCCCCAACACAATACAGCATAAAACAACACACTAGCCACAATGCCCTGGTAAAACACATTCAAGAGTCTCCTGCTCACGTCAAAGGATCGAAGTTTCCTGCATCGCTGTTCCTCTTCCAGTTAAGCTTACTATCAAGATGTACTCCAAGGTACTTATAAGAGTCAACAATTTCAATCGACTGCCCTTTAATAACAACCGGTGAGGTGGCTGTTTTTTTCTTTCTGAAATCAATAATTAGTTCCTGTGTTTTACTTATGTTGAGCTGTAAAAAGTGGGACTCACACCAGCTAACAAAGGAGCTAATTTCATTATTATAAGCCAGGTCGCTACCACGAGAGATGAGCCCCAGAAGGGCAGTGTCATCTGAAAATTTTTGCATATGACAAGAATTAAAACTGTGCCTATAGTCAGCTGTATACAGGGTAAATAAAAATGGAGATAACACAGTGCCCTGCGGTGCGCCAGTATTTGTCAAGATTATTTCAGAGCATCTGTCACCAAGTCTCACAAACTGAGGACGGTTTAAAAGATAATCTAAAACCCATGCAACTGTAGTATTGTGCAACTCAAAACTCATTAATTTGTTCGCTAAAATATGTGGCTGTATTGTATTAAAAGCACTTGAAAAATCAAAAAACATAACACGAACAGAGCTGCCTTTTTTTTCCAGGTGTTGGTATATTGTGTGGAGCATACAAAGTAAAGCATCATCTACACTCACACCTTTTCTGTAAGCAAATTGTAGTGGGTCCTGAAAATGTGCTACTTGCTTCCTTAGCTGACATAGAACCACTCTTTCAAAGCATTTCATAACGTGTGACGTCAGCGCAATAGGTCTAAGATTAGACAAAGTGCCGCTCACATTTGACTTCTTAGGGATGGGCACTAAACAAGAGGTTTTCCACATAGATGGAATTTTGGCACTTGATAGGGACAGAGTGAAGATAAAATGTAAAATGGACGAAAGCTGCTCTGCACAGACTTTGAGGGTGCGTGGATGCACTCCATCTGGGCCTGCTGCTTTGTTAGGCTTCAAGTGTTTAAGCTGCTGTTGGACATCACTGACACTGCTTGCTGCTTTTAGTCATGTTTTTGTCTCTATTTGTCTCGATTTTGCTGCTTTTAGTCATGTTTTTGTCTCTATTTGTCTCGATTTTGTTGCTTTTAGTCATGTTTTTGTCACTATTTGTCTCGATTTTGTTGCTTTTAGTCATGTTTTTGTCACTATTTGTCTCGATTTTGTTGCTTTTAGTCATGTTTTTGTCACTATTTGTCTCGATTTTGTTGCTTTTAGTCATGTTTTTGTCTCTATTTGTATCGATTTTGTTGCTTTTAGTCATGTTTTTGTCTCGATTTTGTTGCTTTTAGTCATGTTTTTGTCTCTATTTGTCTCGATTTTGTTGCTTTTAATCATGTTTTTGTCACTATTTGTCTCGATTTTGTTGCTTTTAGTCATTTTTTTGTCTCTATTTGCTGTGTTTTTGTTGCTTTTTGACGAAAAACGTATTTCATAAAGAGATGTCAAAAATCACCATAGACAAAAATGCAACTCAGACACGTTTTTGTCCAGTTTTTGTCTGTTTCAGTCATGTGTTATTAGCGGTTTTGTTGCTTTTATTTTTTGTTTGTTTATTTTTGTCACTTTTAGATGCGCTTTTGTCTCTTTGTATTGCATTTTTGTCACTTTTAGTCATGTTATTCTTGACTGTAGTCATGTTTTTGTCACTTTTAGATGGGTTTTTGTCGCTCTTATTCATGTTTTTGTCGAGTTTAGCAATGTTTTTGTCATTTTTAGTCACAGTTTTGTTATGCTTTTGGGTTTGCTTGTAGACGCATTTTTTTTTGGCTTTCAAATGCATTTTTGTCACTTTTAGTTGAGTTTTTGTCACTTAGTCGCATTTTTGTTGCTTGTAGTTGCGTTTTTGTCACTAAATGTCTTGATTTTGCTGCTTTTAGTCATGTTTTTGTCTCTATTTGTCTCGATTTTGCTGCTTTTAGTCATGTTTTTGTCTCTATTTGTCTCGATTTTGTTGCTTTTAGTCATGTTTTTGTCACTATTTGTCTCGATTTTGTTTCTTTTATTCATGTTTTGTCACTATTTGTCTCGATTTTGTTGCTTTTAGTCATGTTTTGTCACTATTTGTCTCGATTTTGTTGCTTTTAGTCATGTTTTTGTCACTATTTGTCTCGATTTTGTTGCTTTTAGTCATGTTTTGTCTCTATTTGTATCGATTTTGTTGCTTTTAGTCATGTTTTTGTCTCTATTTGTCTCGATTTTGTTGCTTTTAGTCATGTTTTTGTCTCTATTTGTATCGATTTTGTTGCTTTTAGTCATGTTTTTGTCTCGATTTTGTTGCTTTTAGTCATGTTTTTGTCTCTATTTGTCTCGATTTTGTTGCTTTTAATCATGTTTTTGTCACTATTTGTCTCGATTTTGTTGCTTTTAGTCATTTTTTGTCTCTATTTGCTGTGTTTTTGTTGCTTTTTGACTAAAAACGATTTCATAAAGAGATGTCAAAAATCACCATAGACAAAAATGCAACTCAGACACGCGTTTTTGTCCAGTTTTTGTCTGTTTCAGTCATGTGTTATTAAGCGGTTTTGTTGCTTTTATTTTTTGTTTGTTTATTTTTGTCACTTTTAGATGCGCTTTTTGTCTCTTTGTATTGCATTTTTGTCACTTTTAGTCATGTTATTCTTGACTGTAGTCATGTTTTTTACACTTTTAGATGGGTTTTTGTCGCTCTTATTCATGTTTTTGTCGAGTTTAGAAATGTTTTTGTAATTTTTAGTCACAGTTTTTGTTGCGTTTTGGTTTTTTTTGCTTGTAGACGCATTTTTTTGGCTTTCAAATGCATTTTTGTCACTTTTAGTTGAGTTTTTGTCACTTAGTCGCATTTTTGTTGCTGGTAGTTGCGTTTTTGTCACTAAATGTCTTGATTTTGCTGCTTTTAGTCATGTTTTTGTCTCGATTTGTCTCGATTTTGTTGCTTTTAGTCATGTTTTTGTCTCTATTTGTCTCGATTTTGCTGCTTTTAGTCATGTTTTTGTCTCTATTTGTCTCGATTTTGTTGCTTTTAGTCATGTTTTTGTCACTATTTGTCTCGATTTTGTTGCTTTTAGTCATGTTTTTGTCACTATTTGTCTCGATTTTGTTGCTTTTAGTCATGTTTTTGTCACTATTTGTCTCGATTTTGTTGCTTTTAGTCATGTTTTTGTCACTATTTGTCTCGATTTTGTTGCTTTTAGTCATGTTTTTGTCACTATTTGTCTCGATTTTGTTGCTTTTAGTCATGTTTTTGTCTCTATTTGTATCGATTTTGTTGCTTTTAGTCATGTTTTTGTCTCGATTTTGTTGCTTTTAGTCATGTTTTTGTCTCTATTTGTCTCGATTTTGTTGCTTTTAATCATGTTTTTGTCACTATTTGTCTCGATTTTGTTGCTTTTAGTCATTTTTTTGTCTCTATTTGCTGTGTTTTTGTTGCTTTTGTAAAAACGTATTTCATAAAGAGATGTCAAAAATCACCATAGACAAAATGCAACTCAGACACGTTTTTGTCCAGTTTTTGTCTGTTTCAGTCATGTGTTATTAGCGGTTTTGTTGCTTTTATTTTTGTTTGTTTATTTTGTCACTTTTAGATGCGCTTTTGTCTCTTTGTATTGCATTTTGTCACTTTTAGTCATGTTATTCTTGACTGTAGTCATGTTTTTGCCACTTTTAGATGGGTTTTTGTCGCTCTTATTCATGTTTTTGTCGAGTTTAGCCATGTTTTTGTCATTTTTAGTCACAGTTTTTGTTGCTATGCTTTGGGTTTTTTGCTTGTAGACGCATTTTTTTTTGGCTTTCAAATGCATTTTTGTCACTTTTAGTTGAGTTTTTGTCACTTAGTCGCATTTTTGTTGCTTGTAGTTGCGTTTTTGTCACTAAATGTCTTGATTTTGCTGCTTTTAGTCATGTTTTTGTCTCGATTTGTCTCGATTTTGTTGCTTTTAGTCATGTTTTTGTCTCTATTTGTCTCGATTTTGTTGCTTTTAATCATGTTTTTGTCACTTTTTGTCTCGATTTTGTTGCTTTTAGTCATGTTTTTGTCTCTATTTGTCTCGATTTTGTTGCTTTTAGTCATGTTTTTGTCACTATTTGTCTCGATTTTGTTGCTTTTAGTCATGTTTTTGTCACTATTTGTCTCGATTTTGTTGCTTTTAGTCATGTTTTTGTCACTATTTGGATAGATTTTGTTGATTTTTGTCATGTTTTGTCACTATTTGTCTCGATTTTGTTGCTTTTAGTCATGTTTTTGTCACTATTTGTCTCGATTTTGCTGCTTTTAGTCATGTTTTTGTCTCTATTTGTCTCGATTTTGTTGCTTTTAGTCATGTTTTTGTCACTATTTGTCTCGATTTTGTTGCTTTTAGTCATGTTTTTGTCACTATTTGTCTCGATTTTGTTGCTTTTAGTCATGTTTTTGTCTCTATTTGTATCGATTTTGTTGCTTTTAGTCATGTTTTTGTCTCGATTTTGTTGCTTTTAATCATGTTTTTGTCACTATTTGTCTCGATTTTGTTGCTTTTAGTCATTTTTTTGTCTCTATTTGCTGTGTTTTTGTTGCTTTTTGACGAAAAACGTATTTCATAAAGAGATGTCAAAAATCACCATAGACAAAAATGCAACTCAGACACGTTTTTGTCCAGTTTTTGTCTGTTTCAGTCATGTGTTATTAGCGGTTTTGTTGCTTTTATTTTTTGTTTGTTTATTTTTGTCACTTTTAGATGCGCTTTTGTCTCTTTGTATTGCATTTTGTCACTTTTAGTCATGTTATTCTTGACTGTAGTCATGTTTTTGCCACTTTTAGATGGGTTTTTGTCGCTCTTATTCATGTTTTTGTCGAGTTTAGCCATGTTTTTGTCATTTTTAGTCACAGTTTTTGTTGCGTTTTGGGTTTTTTTGCTTGTAGACGCATTTTTTTTTGGCTTTCAAATGCATTTTTGTCACTTTTAGTTGAGTTTTTGTCACTTAGTCGCATTTTTGTTGCTTGTAGTTGCGTTTTTGTCACTAAATGTCTTGATTTTGCTGCTTTTAGTCATGTTTTTGTCTCGATTTGTCTCGATTTTGTTGCTTTTAGTCATGTTTTTGTCTCTATTTGTCTCGATTTTGTTGCTTTTAATCATGTTTTTGTCACTTTTTGTCTCGATTTTGTTGCTTTTAGTCATGTTTTTGTCTCTATTTGTCTCGATTTTGTTGCTTTTAGTCATGTTTTTGTCACTATTTGTCTCGATTTTGTTGCTTTTAGTCATGTTTTTGTCACTATTTGTCTCGATTTTGTTGCTTTTAGTCATGTTTTGTCACTATTTGTCTCGATTTTGTTGCTTTTAGTCATGTTTTTGTCACTATTTGTCTCGATTTTGTTGCTTTTAGTCATGTTTTTGTCACTATTTGTCTCGATTTTGGTGCTTTTAGTCATGTTTTTGTCTCTATTTGTCTCGATTTTGTTGCTTTTAGTCATGTTTTTGTCACTATTTGTCTCGATTTTGTTGCTTTTAGTCATGTTTTTGTCACTATTTGTCTCGATTTTGTTGCTTTTAGTCATGTTTTTGTCACTATTTGTCTCGATTTTGTTGCTTTTAGTCATGTTTTTGTCTCGATTTGTATCGATTTTGTTGCTTTTAGTCATGTTTTTGTCTCGATTTTGTTGCTTTTAATCATGTTTTTGTCACTATTTGTCTCGATTTTGTTGCTTTTAGTCATTTTTTTGTCTCTATTTGCTGTGTTTTTGTTGCTTTTTGACGAAAAACGTATTTCATAAAGAGATGTCAAAAATCACCATAGACAAAAATGCAAGTCAGACACGTTTTTGTCCAGTTTTTGTCTGTTTCAGTCATGTGTTATTAGCGGTTTTGTTGCTTTTATTTTTTGTTTGTTTATTTTTGTCACTTTTAGATGCGCTTTTGTCTCTTTGTATTGCATTTTTGTCACTTTTAGTCATGTTATTCTTGACTGTAGTCATGTTTTTGTCACTTTTAGATGGGTTTTTGTCGCTCTTATTCATGTCTTTGTCGAGTTTAGCCACATTTTTGTCATTTTTAGTCACAGTTTTTGTTGCGTTTTTGTTTTTTTTTTGCTTGTAGACGCATTTTTCTTTGGCTTTCAATTGCATTTTTGTCACTTTTAGACGCGTTTTTGTCGCTCTTATTCATGTCTTTGTCGAGATTAGCCACGTTTTTGTCCTTTTTAGTCACATTTTTGTTGCTTTTAGTTCCTTAGTGTTACCGTATCTCATATCCGTCATTCCCATCATTCGTTCCTGGCGTCTGAGCGTCAAAACAGTGTCATTATCTTCCGTCATTGCATCCGTTTGCCGTTCATTTCTCCTTCTCAGTTTGTCCAGATTGGATTGTCTCCATTGTAACTCTCAAATACACAGTTAGAGGCTGCACATGTTTGAGATCAGAGATGCTCACATTATCTTACAGTCAGAGCAATGGCCCCTCTGTCTTTTTATGGCAAAGTACACAATTTACAGATGGACATAAAGACATGGACTAGAGCGGCACGATTTGGGAAAAATGTCGACTTACGATTTTTCTGACCAGTATTGTGATTGTGATTAGATTATTCTTCACATTTTAAACACACAGACTGAAATGTGAACTGACAAACAAACAAAAGACTGACGTATTTTGGAGCGTTTTTGTCAACTTTAGTAGCATTGTTGTCACTTTTTGTCATTTTTTGTCGTGTTTTTTCACTTTTAGTCGCATTTGTATCACTATTAGTCGCATTTTTATCTCTTGTTATTGAGTTTTTGTCAGTTTTAGTTGTGTTATTGTCACTTAGTTGAGTTTTTGTCACTATTAGTCAAATTTTTATTGCTTTTAGTTGCGCTTTTTTGTTGCCTTTTGTGACATTTTTGTTGTTTTTACTCTTTACTTGCGGTTTTTGTATCTTTTAGTCACACTTTTGATGTTTTTAGTTGCATTTTTGTCACTTTTAGTTGAGTTTTTGTCACTATTAGACACATTTTTGTCCAGTTTTTGTCATTTTTAGCCATGTTTTATTTGCTCTTTTGTTGCTTTTAGTTGCGCTTTTGTCACTTTTAGGGGCATGTTTGTCATGTTTTTGTTGTGTTTTTGTCCCTTTTAGCACCGTTTTTGTTGCTTTTAGTCATCTTTTTGATGCTTATAGTCACATTTTAGCACTTTTAGTGGCATTTTTGTCACATTAAGGTTCATTTTTGTCTCTTTTTATTGCGCTTTTGTCACTTTTAGTTACGTTTTTGTCACTTTTATATAAGCTTATGTTGCTATTATTCACTTTTTTTCTCAATTTTAGACACATTTGCTTTTAGGTTGCTTTTAGTCACATTTTTTATGCCATTAGTTGCATTTTGTCGCTTGTCTCAGAGCATGTTTCAACAAATCTAAACGAAAACAGGATTTTTTTTTGGCTTGTGAGAAAAATGATTGCACTTCAAAAATTGCAGACTTTGTGATTTGCTAATTGCTTTCATTCAACTTGCAATTTCAGTTTCTTGTGATTAGATTTAAAATAAAGTATATGCATGCGTCATTAGTTATTATGGCTAAATGGAATCACACAGTTGCGGTTTGCAGTCATCGTTGCATCATTTTCTCACAAAGAAACTCAGTAATAATTGTGTCTATGATCTGAGGAGTGGTGTCTTCTTGTCTAAGTCGTTATCTGTTGTTGATAAAACAGTCTAGACTTGAATTGAGGGACGCATCAAAGCAAATGTGTCAAGGATCACTTCGTTTGGGGAGATGGTAAAAATCGTAGTCGTGGCATGTGTTTGTGAAGAAAAATTGGAGAAAAAAGTAGAAAAATACAGGGAATAGAGCGATCTGTCTTCAATACACACATTTACATCCAAAATTAGGGTACATTTTGGTGCAAGGAACATCATTTTCTGACAGTTTAAACCTTAATTTCAGAAAATAAGGTGTTGTCATGCAATTTTCCTTGGTCAAATAATAACTACAACGACTAAATTAAACAGGTTTTGGCCCTTTTACAGATTAAGGTAAGATTTAAAGCAATATCTTGACTATGTTTTTGTGAAATTCGTGGTCAAACTTGTACAATTTAAAGGAAATGGAAAGTTTATCTATGACGAAATTGATGAAATTGGAGACAATTGTTTAAGTTGAAAACTAAACTTTTCTCATAATAATCTTTAAACATTATTCACTTATTATTCTTTCAGTAGACGACGAGTCAATGATTGTTTCTGTTGTGCATTGATGCTTTTAAAATACAAACAAATAAAGGTTAAAATATGGCGACTGAAGAAGTCCAGACTGAAAATTCGTAAAAACAAATTGTATTATTGATGAAAATGAAAAATTGTGTTGATCAGTTCTATTCTACTTTTCACTTTGTTTTCATCCTGGTTTAGTCTCAGTTTTAGTCCTGGTTTAGGTTTTGTTGAGTACAGTTTTAATCCTATTTTAATTCTGGTTTAGAGTTTGTTTAATCCAGTTTTAGTCCTGGTTTAGGCTTTATTTATTCCAGTTTAATCCTATTTTAATCCTGGTTTAGAGTTTGTTTATTCCAGTTTCAGTTCTAGTTTAGTCCAGTTTTAGTCCTGGTTTAGGCTTTATTTATTCCAGTTTTAATCCTATTTTAATCCTGGTTTAGGGTTTGTTTAGTGCTGGTTTAGTCCAGTTTTAGACCTGGTTTTGGTGCAGTCCAGTTTTAGTCCTGGTTTAGGCTTTATTTATTCCAGTTTTAATCCTATTTTAATCCTGGTTTAGAGTTTGTTTATTCCAGTTTTAGTTCTAGTTTAGTCCTGGTTTAGTCCTTTTTTCCCTCTTTTTTGACATTTTGATTTAATAATGCCATTGTTTTTGTAATGAAAGATCTTTGTGTTTTAGGGTCTGTTTAGTCCAGAAAACGTACAAAAGTACAATTCTCTAAACACGATTATGATTCAGTTCATAGTCGACTGGTCACGATCAGTCATTTGTTTGTCTCACAATCAATCGATAACTTCCCCGCAATCGCACTAGATCGATAGCGTGTAATGTAAACGTAAATACCGTGTTATGTAGCGGTCAAAGTACATAATAATTAGTCCCATTGTGTATGATATCTGTTTATTCTTCGTTGATTTGACGGTTTTCAGAGGCCAGGTTTCCAAACGCACAGCCGTCCAGAGAAGACCGGTGCTTTTACCAGAGACGGGGACGAGACGCCATGGAGACGGCTCTGGGGATAATGCAGGAGCGCGACGGCTGGAAGACGGAGATCACGGAGGTAAACGGGTCAAAATAAACAAAAGCTAACCCTGATGATGATAAACAGCAACAAGCGTGTGGTTTTCTGTAATTAGTTTAAAAACCCAGGACTAAACCAGAACTGAACCTGGTCGATCTAACTCGATCTAAACCACATACACAATCCTGGAGGTGCACTGTGTACCTGCCCGGGTCCACCACCTGCTTGTCTCCATGGAGATGTTGTTGCTTTGCCTGGAATGTCCTGCAATATGACATGAACTATCTGTCTTGTATTTATTCAACTGTTCTGCACAAAAATACCTTGACTATTCACCTTATTCTGCCCCGCCCACTTTTGCCGTTTTTTGCACTTTTGTTTTAAACGCACTTCCGTTTGACGAGAACTCCGTTAAAGCTAATGACGAACGAGGGAAAAGTCTCGCCGCTAAAATGTTACATAAAGTAGATTGATTTGTGTAAAATGTTTAATGAACACGAGCAACAACAAGTCACAACGCAACGATTTCCTGGTCAGTCTGAAAACGTCTTTTTAGTCCATGTAGAACTTATTTTCTGTTGAGCTCGTCTGCTCCGTGTAAACTACAACGGAAACAAGACGGCGGCGCGTACGGAAACTTCAGGAATAAGGTGAATAGACTTTAACTAATTCATCTCCACGGAAACAAGCAGCTGCAAAGTTACAAAGTGCACCTTTTTAGTAAACATAAAAACACAAAATAGTTATTTGTGTTAAACGTGTGGATATCTGGTCTGATTTTGAGTATTTATTATTATCTGTAAACGCTGTCAGAAGGACCGCAGACTCGAGCCGCCCGAATGAGTCCCGGGTGTCATTCTTTGGTGCTCTTTGTCCTTCAGAGCACTGGAGACGTGATCTGCAGCAAAGTCCTGAGAGGAAACAAGAAGGTGTTCAGGCTGGAGGCCGTGCTGGACGCCTCGGTGGACGAGCTGTACGACGTCCTGTTTGTGCGAGTGGAGGAGATGCACCGGTGGAACCCGAGCATTCAGCAGATCAGAGTGAGTGTGACTGTCGGGGGTGAGACGGTACGCACAGCTCACCCGACCATATTTACTGCACCGTTGTGGAGCGGCAGAGTAGTAGACTGTACCTTTTCCTTTTTTTAAATGCCTTGACAAGCTTTTAGTGCAGGGGTGTCCAAACTTTTTTCCATCGAGGGCCACATATTGAAACATAGACCAAGCGGAGGGCCACAAATCCATCGAGAAACGTTAAAAAAAGCTGCATTTATCTGATGTTTTAAGCACCACCACATCTACATTCAGTCTCAGTGCCTTAATATCAGGTCTGTGCTGCACCTAAATGTTAGTTATTTAGGTTGGAATTGTAGAAAATGTTAGATTTGATGTAAATAGTACTTATCAGGACAATGTGGGCCAGTTCACCAGGAAGCCTAAGGGCCAAGAAAAATTGGTCTGAGGGCCGCATTTGGCCCCCGGGCCTTAATTTGGACATGCCTGCTTTAGTGTGAATGATTACTGTAATGTCTGAAGTGGAGCAAAGGATCATGGTCTAGTTCCCTCTGTTTCTTTAGCTGTTTCTGCAACAACCAAATACATTTAAACAAAGGAGTCTGTGATGCATTAAACCCGGCATGTCCAAACTCAGGCCCGGGGGCCAAATGCGGCCCTCAGACCAATTTTGCGTGTAATTGAAAAAGCACGGGCCTATTTAAATCCATGGCACGAAAAGGCATCAGCAAGAGCCAGAATTAACACTGACACTAATTAGCCGACGCCTGACACGCACCATTCATTAAAACAGTGTGTAAAAATGCATAATTGAACCAGGTCTGTTGCTAAATTGCGCAGGCTAGCCCGCTAATTGCACATGCTAGCTCGCTAATGGAGGGCTGCGTGAAGGTTATGTCTAAGTGGCAAACGCGTGTCTTTCGGATAAGTGGATTTAATGATTTGACATCCCATAACGCAACACGTCAACGCCGTTTTAGCACGTTAGCCTTCGAGCTGCCTCCCCCTCCAGACGTGACCGATTCACTCCTCTCGAATTGGTTCTGCTGGAAGGAAAAAGCCTGTAAAAATGCGTGTCAATATGAGTCTAAAGTCAAATAATTCATGTTTTTCTTTATTTGTTTGAGACGCCGTACGCTAAAGCCGTGCAGTAACGTCCTTCATGTTGATTTAATGGCAAATCACGCGGAAAATATACAACGTGTGAAGTGGAGCGACGGTATTTGCGCGCTTGTAACTTATTTCGAGGTCATAAACAGCAATTTAAGGGGTCAAATAGCGTTCTGGGAGAATGTTTTTCCATTATGTCGCGTGGGGAATTCACACATCGCCGTACAAGTAGCATTTATGTGCCGTCATACAGTGAAAAGCAGCGGTTCCAGATGATACGTGGAAGCATTTACAGGTCCCACATTGTGATATATTTCCTGTTTCATAGACTACGCTAAGGACGTTTATGATAATGTTATGTGCTGTGCAACATTCATGGCATGATAGTTATTTAAAACCACCGTCTGTTGAACCATTTCTCAACGCACTTACTCGGGAATAGAAAACCACCAGGTTCACTTCGATGGCTTCTTTCTCGCGTCTCCTGCCGATTTTGTGACTCGTTTCAACTCGCCACACGGTTAAATACAAGCGCTTGTGGCATCAGTAAATCAGAAAATAAGTTGTGTTCAAAGCAAGGGCGTAACTTTGGCTTCAACTTTGGGGGGGTCGAGAGGCTACAGGCAAATGGCTGTGTATCGGACAAAACATATTCCTTTCCATGTCATCTATCTCAGTGGTCCCGGGCCGCGGGGAGAGCTCATGTGGGCCGGTGTCAGCGGAGGAACAGGCGCGTCCCGTTGGTGCAGGTAGAACACTAAACACTTGAAGCCCTGTCAGGCGCTTATTCTGCCAATAAAACTCTGCAGGAACTCAGTTTACGTAACTCCGGTTCTACACGTGCGCGGACCCGGGTCGGGTTCGGACAGTATCCGCGCGGTCCCGGGTCGGGTTCGGGTTGAATCTTGCAGCAAATGACTCGGGCTCGGACAGTACGCACGCGGGCTCAGCGGGTCGGGCTTGAATTTTTGGCCCGATGATGGTTACATCTCGGTCATTTGAGCTAAAATTTAACCCACAAGCAACAACATGAGTCAGAAACAAGACAATACGAGGAATCCTACATGAATCCTACGGCTCTAATGAGGCAATGAAGCCTTCAAAGCTGCTTCGCCTCCTAGAGACCAAGCACCCTGGATTAAAAGATAAGCCCCTGGACTATTTTTCAAGAAAAAACAGGTACACAGTGGATTCACGTTTATTATGATAATCGCCCCTCCCCTACCGGGCCGCAGTAAAATTGTCAAGCCTTGACCGGTCCGCGGTGATAAAAAGGTTGTGGACCACTGATCTATCTCATGCGACCGTACGCAGAAAGTGTTACCACAGTGCGGTTGGAACAGCTCTACTGCACCACAGCGCGCACCATCAACATCCCACAGACGCGGTCCGAGTCGGACAATAACAACTCAACATAAACTCACAGCCGAAACAGGATTCGATTGCCTCGATAGTTCGGTTTGTTTGGGTAATTGTAAATGCGCAAGCAAACGCTGATCCTAAACAAAGAGCGAAATCAAATCTAATGATCCACGACGCGCTATGACGCACGTGAGGCTCGGAATCAAAACAAACTCCTCGTTTGAGATCGATAACGGGATAAATGACAGGCGGAACATGCCAAGAAGCAGGAAAACGCCAGATTATGATCACATGAACATAGATCACAGTTTTCAGGGTTTATTTACATAACATAAAAAGTTGTACGGCTAAATAAACCCAAAAAACCAAAAGTAACCTATTGCTGGCTTAGATGTGGGAAAAAAGTCTATATTCATCCATTATTAAGCTGTACAACTAGTCTACACGCGCAGATGACATAGACAAACTTTCAGAGCACTTATTTAGTTAATATACTACTCAACTACTTACTCATTTTCGTCTCACTCATCTCTTCGCCTCACAATGAAAGTACATTGTCCGCGCTGTCGCTCACACTGAGCCCACACATGTGGGGTTGGTCTTGGGATAGATCCATAAAAACAAAAACTATATAAAGTCCAACAACGCTGCAGCCCCGCTTCGTGTTTGTTTAGCTGTGACGCGGATCATGCAGAAGCCAACCAGGCCAACGGAGAAGTCGAGTCTCTTCCTCGATGTTTCACTGTGCAATTCTGTTATGCAGCGCCTCTACAGGCGAGGAGAGGTGTGTGTCACTGTAGAATTCTAGTTTGATAAAAGTGTAGTTTGTGAACGCCAAACGCTGTTGCAACATTGGTCTCCAAATGCGAGAGAATATTGTGAAGTCCTTTGACTCAGTGAAGCACTACGCCCTCACCTGTCAGTCAAAACATGGTCAAAACTATCAACTTGTTAAACTGACTGACGGCAGACACACGCCGCACTGACAGAGACAGGAGAGGGAGGGGTGAGAGAGCGCGGCCTCGGTGTGGGCGATACCACGTCTACAGCTGAGAGGGGGGTGCGTAGTCAAAAAGTAATATTTTTGTTGTTGATTTAATGGTTTTAACTACTCCTGGAGATTTCTTTTTAACAAATAACATATAGTATATGATTTAATATTAAAAATGGTCTGAAATATTGGGGGGGTTGAATGTACTAGATCAAAATATTGGGGGGGTTGTAACCCCCCTATCCCCCCCGTATTTTACGCCCGTGGTTCAAAGTACAGTGAAGTGAAAGGAACGTGGCGTCAGCAGATCGAGCGCTTCTGCCTCGGTGTGTCGCTTCCATAGACTTATTTTTCTTTTTACGACATCACAGTTTGAATGGATGCAATGAGCAAATCGCAAAGGCTGTAGTTTTTGAAGTGCAAATTATCCTGTTTTTTTCTGCATGAAAACTGCTAATTCTGTGGTTTAGATTTGTTAAATGTTAGGAATGTTAATAAACAAGCGACAAAAAATGTGACAGAAACAAGTTTTTAAGGGACAAAACCATTATTAAAAGTGACAAAAACATTAAAAGTGACAAAAACATGAGTAAAAGTGACAAAAATATGACTGAAAGTGACAAAAACATGACTAAAAGTGACAAAAACACTAAAAGTGACGAAAACACGACTAAAAGTGACAAAAATACGACTAAAAGTGACAAAAACACAATAAAAGTAACACAAAATGTGATAGAAACAAGTTTTAAAGTGACAAAAATAAGAGTAAAAGTGACAAAAACACGACTAAAAGTGACAAAAACTCGACTGAAATTGACAAAAACATGACTGAAAGTGACAAAAACACGACTAAAAGTGACAAAAACTCGACTGAAATTGACAAAAACATGACTGAAAGTGACAAAAACACGACTAAAAGTGACAAAAACTCGACTGAAATTGACAAAAACATGACTGAAAGTGACAAAAACACGACTAAAAGTGACAAAACATGACTGAAAGTGACAAAAGGATGACTAAAAGTGACAAAAACTCGACTGAAATTGACAAAAACACAACTAAAAGTGACAAAAACATGAAAAATTACTATTGCCTTTGCATTTAACAATTTAAAACTAAATATGATATCTTATGAATGGGAAAAAGTATCCAAAATGTTGCATAAAACAAGAAGCTGAAGCCCATGAGTAGCTGACATTGCACTAAGAAACAGGAATGCCATTTGAATGAAATAGAAAAGTCAATCTCAAAGTAGAACTGCCGTGCGCTCAGTGGTGGATGAAGATGTGCTCGTGGTGTTCTGCAGGTGCTCCAGAGAGTGGGCCCCGAGACGGTGATCACGCATGAGGTTTCCGCGGAGACGGCGGGGAACCTGATTGGACAGAGGGACTTCCTGAGCGTGAGGCACAGCTGCAAACGCCAGTCCAGGGTTTATCTGGGAGGAACCGCCATCCAACTGGAGGCTTTCCCCCCCCAGAGCGGCTTCGTGAGGTAAGAACACGGACCGGACACGAGTGTTTGTGAGCGCAAGAGTCTGGATGTGTGCTCGTGAAAGTAGTCGTTTTAGTAGTCGTTTTAGTAGTAAAAGTAGTAGTTTTAGTGGTTGTTTTAGTCATTGTTTTAGTCGTTTTAGTAGTTGTTTTAGTGGTTGTTTTAGTGGTTGTTTTAGTAGTAGTTTTAGTGGTTGTTTTAGTCATTGTTTTAGTCGTTTTAGTAGTTGTTTTAGTCGTTGTTTTAGTCGTTGTTTTAGTCGTTGTTTTAGTCGTTGTTTAAATAGAACTAGAGTAAAACTTGGAAATAAATACATATGAAATAGTAAACCTAAAATAAGTAAACACAATAAATAGGAAGGATAAATATAACAAATACATAAATTAAATTTTAATCAAAACGCACACGCTCACTCCCCCAGAGCTGCACGCGCTGGTCTTTTGGCGCTCAGAGGCTTCACCAGCTGCACAGAGCAAATATGTCTCGCCGATAAACAAAAAATAAATAAATAAGTTGAAAAAAAAAATAATAATAATTTGGTTACACTGGTTACAGTTGCTCCAGTTTCCTTCATCAGTCGCAGGCCGCTCTGCAGCTCGTTCACACAAACACTGATCCAAGCCCTCGGTGACAGCAGACGTCCTGAGGTCTCACACTCTGTGCTGCTCAACTACAGCCAGAGCCACCACCACCCGACCAGTCTGTGCTCATAGCAGTAGTTGTTCTAGTAGTTGTAGTAGTAGTTGTAGTAGTTCTAGTAGTAGTAGTAGTGTAGTAGTTGTTGTAGTAATAGTTGCAGTAGTAGTTGTTGTAGTAATAGTTGCAGTAGTAGTTGTTGTAGTAATAGTTGCAGTAGTAGTTGTTGTAGTAATAGTTGCAGTAGTAGTTGTTGTAGTAATAGTTGCAGTAGTAGTTGTTGTAGTAATAGTTGCAGTAGTAGTTGTAGCCAATATTGTCAGATTTTCATCACTATCAGCTGATATATATATATATATTTAAAAAACTACAAAGAACAACAAATATACCTGTTTGTTTACACAATCAGGCAAAATATCTTTTACAAAGTACAAACACAAAATATTTTACATCCAAGATAAATACATCAGGGATAAATATCCTGGATGTATTTCACACATGAACGATCTGATACCACAGAGACAGTTAGTGTTGTCACTTTATTCAGTTTTCAAATCTGATTACAATTCTAAGAAATATAAAACATGATACGCTACCAACCTTCAACTCCACAATGACAATAAAAACTGTCTTTATTTGCAAGTTTTGAAGTTTGTTGAGGTTGCTCTTGTACTTTTTCTGTTGTAGATCAAGGTCATTCTAAAACTATTCAAGAAATATTTATGTGACATGTTTCACTATTGAAACTTATTAAACATATTAATTCTGTTTTAACATCGATCATATCTGGACAGCGACTTATTTAAAGGTCCCATAACATGCAAAATGGACTTTTCAGAGGTTTTAACCTTCCTCCAGTGCTATTTGGGCCTTGTATGTTGTGCCCAAAGTGGTTTTTTGATTGATTCCCTCATGTTTTCACTAGAGAACTGTCTTTTCCGTCCCCCTCGGCTGAGCAGCAGACGGGGGCTCCTCACTAAGATGACGCGGTGTTTAAGCCACGCCTCCAGGAAGCACGCAGCCGCAGAATAAAAACAGCTAATGCTAATGCTACACAGTAATTACACGATGGATACGACAGATCGAAGAGTTAGCTTGTTATTTACCAAACGGCAACGTCCGTCGTCGAGGCCCTGGAGCACGTCAAACTCCAGGTCAGATCCAGGACGTAGGACTCAGCACGACGCACCGTCAGGACGAGAAAATGTTTATTCAGTGTTTGTGTATCGCTGTTTACCGGAGCACACGGCGCATGCACCAACTCCACTCTAGGCTTCGGCACAAGTTGGGCGGGGGAGGCAGCCTGCTCTCTGTTCGGGGGGGTCAGATCTCAGAGTGAGCCGTTTGCTTTTACAAGGAGGGGGGCCAGTCCAAGAAATGGGTGTTTTTTGTAAACTGTTATGTTATGGATATTACACAACGCAAAAATGTATCAACAAAGCCCTTAGAATAGACTGTGTGAAGGGGAAAAGAGCAGAATATGGGACCTTTAACAACCAAATATAGATCTCAAATAAACCCATAAAGTCCATTTAAACTGAAATGAAACTGCACTTTTGTTCTTGTTCTGAACCTGGACAAACAGAAACGCTTTGTTAGAAATATTAGTTGTAAACTGCTCTGGAGGCTGAAGAAACCTCATAACAGCAAGAAAAGAAAATCAAATTATCCTCGTCATGTTAAGCTGTGTTTGTCGCCCGTCATATTTTTCCATCGCAAAATGACTTTGTTGGACGTGGGATGTAATTTATTCTGAATCGACGGCGAATCACACAGAAAACATACTGTGCGTAAAGCGGAGATATGTTATTGTCGTGGGGAAAGGTAAAAAACAAACCTAAAGTGCACAGACAGTGTTCAAGAGAGATGTTTTTCCATTACGCTGCCTCGGGATTTCACACATCGACGTAAACAGCCGCACAATTGCCGTAGAAGCTGCATTTTATAATAAGCTGGAAAATATGAAGCGCGTACTCGTCTGAAAAGCTCAAAACACGGGGCTGGAATCGAAAGAACGCACAAAGTGAAAGTGTTTGAGAGCGCAAAAGAGTGAAGTGTGTGGAGCAGCTGAAGAAAAAGGGCCTGAAACTTAGAAAACAATAGGAAAAACTCACATTTTCCTTGCAAATGATGTCTGTTTTACGCACAAATAATTCAAGTCGAGTCACACACTTAAAACGAGACACTGCAGGTGAACAGGAAAAACTCTTAAAGGGCCTATGACAGGTTGATGTACTAATTTGACTAAAACACAGATAAGATAATTATACTTAAGGTTCTGCTAAAGAATGAACTATATTTATCCCGGGTTGGTCATTTTTTAGGTTAAAATCTTTACTTCCTGGTTCTAAATCATGACATCACACTAGGAAATTCTGAACCCATCACCTAGCAACCATGTTATAAACACCTCTAATGTCACAAACATGGTTATTTGACAAATAAAAATGTATGGCAACACCTTTATGTTGTTGAATTCATGTTTAAAGGATCAGAAATTGTGTTTCTTGTTTGTAAATTGTCCCTGGTGTGTCTCCCTACTGTGATGTCATTGTGTTTTGGAACTCTGCTCTACTTCCTGTAAATTTCAACATATTTTTCCAACTTTATTCACAAACTGATTCTCGGTTGGTGTAAAACTATTATACGTAGATAAAGTTAAAACTAGAAAATCATAAACACCTGTCATACGCACTTTAAATTTAAAGATATCCATTGTAAACTTCTCCTGTAGTTTAGTCACATAAATGTAAGAGAAAAAAGTATTACAAGTTTTTCATCATGTCATGTTTTCATGTAGAAATGAGGCATTTTATGTGGAAAAAAACTACCAAAAATACACATATCTGGGACATTTAAATCTGAAAAATGGACAGAACCAGGTTTAAATTTCTTGGTTCATTTTGTCACAGATTAGTTACAAAAAATGTACAGAGGGGATTTTGGATTTCTTATTTAGTTTTTAAGTAAACTAGATTGGACTGAAAATTGTTCTAAAAATTAAAATTTCCTCATTTTTTTTTTAACTTAAAACTTGAATAAATCAGTTTTAGAATTAAATATCAACAAATCCTTCTGTGTTTGGTCTAAATCTTGTTGAGTCCAGATTGTACAGTTTGGTGTAGGATCTACTTTAAGGCTGATCTTTATGTCTCGAGGGACAAAAATGCATTTTAAGAAAACGGCCTTTGAAGTTACAATGTCCCAGAGAAATCTATGGATGAAGTGGATTCAATGGAAGAATAAAACATCTTCAGGAGCAGATTGGACACGTTTGTTGTTTCCACATGAAAGTCGATACATTGAGAGAGCAAACCAAAAAACAAAAAATTTAAAAGAATGAGTTTTGCCTGTTTTTGGCGCAATAAAACGGTTGAAGTTGGCATTTGCTTGCTCATTTGCAGCTCTTCTACATTAAAATGAATGGATTTCTTTCCCCTGGAGCTTTGTTTGTGGGCGTTCCCTCAAATGCCGACAAGGGCTGCTCAGTTAAACCAAATCGAATTGAAATTGCAACGTGAAAGGCTGCAATCTCTGAAGTGCAATCATCTCCACAAAGAAAATATTCAGTTTTATTCTGTATAAAAACGGCTAACCCTGTAGTTTAGATTTGTTAAAACATGTTCTGAAACAAATGACAAAATGTGAATAATAGCATAATAAAGTTGACTACATAGAAGCGACAAAAACAAGTTTAAGAGCGACAAAAACAACATTAAAATGTGATAAAAACGCTTTTAAAACTGACAAAAATGCAATTATAAATGACAAAAACATAATTTAAAGTGAGAAAAATGCCATTGAAATTATTATTGAAATGATTCTAAAAGTGACAAAAATGCAACTATAAATGACACAAACATCATTTAAAGTGACAAAAATGTGACTATAAATGAGAAAAACATTATTAAAACTGACAAAAATGGCATTAAAATGAGCCAAAAACAATTCTAAAAGTGACAAATATTTTACTATAGATGACAGAAACATAATTAAAAGTGACAAAAATGCATTAAAATTTGACAAAAACCCGTTAAAAGTGACAAAAATGCGGCTATAAATGACAAAAACATCATTAAAAGTGACAAAAATTGCATTAAAATGTGACAAAACCAGTTCTTTTTTTGCATTTGCGAGTGTGTCTGAGAGCTGCCTGTGTGTTGCAGAGCGGAGGACGGGCCCACGTGCATCGTCATTGAACCAGTGCAAGAAAGTCCAAACAGAAGCAGATTCACGTGGCTTTTAAACATGGACGTCAAGGTAAGTTTAAGAACCAAAACACTCAGGTCTGTTTCAGTCTTCAGCCCTGGACGATAAACGACATGTGTCACACTTCATTTCAGTCTGAAAGAGAGGGAACTTTAATTAACTTTACTGTATCATGAGGCTCCAGATACAGGTCGAATCAAATCTGAACTGATAACAAATGTAATGTTGAGTTATTCTTAGGCACAAAACTTTGCACACGATGGTCCAGTTGTTTCTGTCATAATTTGGTGTTTGGTTTAGGTTCTGAGCTGAACATGAGGCAAGTCCTGTGCATAAACTCTTTGAAAAACAGATCTTTTAAATCAATAAAGCACATGCCTCTCTTTAAAGGACATAGATTCTGTGTTTTTCATATTACTGTTAGTCTTTAAACATGCTCTTGAGTGCCTTAAATTTGCCATCTCATGTTTTAAAATAATAAATAAAAGTTTCTTATTCATTCTATGACCTGTGTTATCAGTCACTATCAAATGACACTTACTGAGTGCATCCAGCCAGCAGATGGCGCCAGCGCTATATACAATCTAGGGAAGTTAGCGCTGAAAAGACGTCATTGTGTGCATTTGTTGCAGCTCAGAATGAGTTTAGTAATGATTTAAGGACTAAAAACAGTGCCATATTCTCTGATAACCAACAAATGAAGTCTGAAAATATGTCAGAAAATCCCAGAAGTTCAGCAGGAAGTATGTTTGACGCTCAGAGGGAGAGGGTTTTCTAATAAACTTTACTCAAAACAGCGTGAATGCAACTGAATGCAACTCCAGGTGTGGCCCATCGAGGCAACTGTTGTTGTGATTTTGGGCATTATAAAAATAAATTGATTTGATTTGATTTGATTTCTGATGACGAAACATTGTTAGAGCATGGTTTAAAGCTCAAAGAAGTCACTGTAGCAGAATCTGTGTCCGTTAAAGTCCCACATGAGCCTCTTTTTTGTTCCACATTCCCTGTTGATTTCGTTTGATCTGTGAGGCACACATCCACTGCCCCGAGGCACAGATAACACTCAGTATTCCTCTTTGTTCTGGTCAATGCAGCCGACGTTTCCAACCAAATTAGAAATGTAAATCTGAGAAAGAGCGCACAGACAAACACAAAAACACAGAAACACGTCCAACTCACCACAAAGGGCTGGACAGAAGAAAAGATGCGTCTATTTGTGATAAAGAAACCACTTAAATCATGGCGGCACGAGAGCCCAGAGTGAGCCCCTGAGCTGTGGGCTTTGTCTTTGTCAGGAAAATCATTCTCAGTGACAGGAGCTGGCAGGGTTTGTACAGCAGCTGAAAAAAATGAGATTATAAATGACAAAAACATGTGACAATGTGACAAAAATGATTCTAAACGTGACAAAATGCAACTATAAATGACAAAAACATCATTAAAAGTGACAAAAAGTGCATTAAAATGTGACAAAAATGATTCTAAAAGTGACAAAAATGCGATTATAAATGACAAAAACATCATTAAAAGTGACAAAAATGTGACTATAAATGGCAAAAACATCATTAAAAGTGACAAAAATGTGACTATAAATGGCAAAAACATCATTAAAAGTGACAAAAATGTGACTATAAATGGCAAAAACATCATTAAATTTGACAAAAAGGGCATTAAATGTGACAAAAACGATTCTAAAAGCGACAAAATGCGATTATAAATGGCAAAAACATCATTAAAAGTGACAAAAAGGGCATTAAAATGTGACAAAAACAATTCTAAAAGCCCTGGTTTGTACAGATTGAATTCTGTGTCGTGTTCCTAAAGTGTCAGGCACAAAACACATTTATTTGATGAAAATCTAAATTCTACAAAGTGCTGCACTATATTGGAAATGATTGTGATACGACTGTTAACATCTGCCGTATCGATATTATTGCGATATTTGAATAGACTTTTTGACTAAGAATGAAACTAACGATTGTTTTAGTCTCAGAATAAACTAACATTTTTAACCAAATAAATGTTTAAATATTGTGAATGAAGCTTTATGAATCATCTGCGTCATTTATCCGAGAATGTTACGCTGTTTTTAAATCCTCGCAGACTCGTTCGAGCATTTCTTCCGTTTAAACTCAAAAATGGTTGAAAAACAGCGGTTTAGCCGATGCAGTTTCTTATTCGGCGCTCGTGTTCTTTCAGGGCTGGCTGCCGACGTCTCTGGTGAACCAGGCCATTCCTCGGGCGCAGATGGACTTCACCCGACACCTGCGCAGACACCTGTCAGCAGGGGGCGCACTGCGGGGCTGAGAGGAGGGCCAGGTATCCATGACGACACATTTACAAGCAGAGGAACACACCGCCTGAACCAACAACGTCGAACCGCCAACAGAAAGACTGTCAAAGATCGAAACGTTACAAACACCGGCTTCACAGAAACAAAAGTGAAACAGAAACAAACAAAAACTGAATATCTGGACTTTGGAAAACGACTTGAATTGCGAGTATTGATCATTATTTTAGTAGTTTCTATCAGGACATATTTAATTATTTATGCGACGTAGATTATTTCTCTGCTTTCAAGACATTTCTGAATGGTTACAACCTCGAAATAAGAAACTAAATTTGCTAAATTAAACTAGAAATATAATGAAGCAAGTCAGAAACATATTTAAAGAAGTAAAATAATCAAGATTCATAAAGTAAATGCATCTTTAACTAATTTAAGTTATTGAAATTAAGATTAATATCCTGAACTCATTTTAAATTGGCTAGAAATATATATACATTTTTTTGCAGTGTAGAGAGACTAAATTACGCTTTAAAATAACGTTCATTGTTAAACTATTTATAAGGCATTAATAAGCACTAATTACACTGAAACAAATCTAAAATGAGACAATAAGTAAAAAAGTGATTGAATTAAGAAGTATTCATATTAAGTTGAGCATATTTTGACTTTTTAAAATAAGATTTACCAATAGAACAAGTACGTTTTGTTCTTATTTCAAGTGCAGTAGCATTTTTGTTTAAATTTCAAGCGTCTTTCTCTAAAACAAGATATTTTGTCCTTGTTCCAAAGGTAAATGTATTATAAGACGGAGAAATAGACTAAAAACAAGATAAATACTACTTATTTCCTATACTCATGAACTTATCTTAATCCGCGTTCATTTTTTCCAGTGTATTTGTTTATAAAGCATGTGCGAGCGTTTGTAAATGACTTATAACGCCTTTATAAACGTTAATAAACAAACAAACAAACATGTGCGTTAATAAACCACGTACAGCATGCATTCATATGATGTTTTTAAATGATAAACGCTTGTAAATGTCGATGTAAACCCTCATTTGTCCAGGTGTGCTTCATCGTAGAAAGGGTTTCAGGGGTTGTCATCCGGACGCTGTTTGAAGATCGAGACGTTTCGACTTTTATCCCAAAGTCATTGTCAATCAGAGAGCTGGTCTGGGAACTCAGGCTTATATGCTCCTCTAAGTAGTGGGAGTCCTGCCCCCAGGGAGGAGTCACTGAACTCCTGTCTTTGTTTGGAAAATTGTTTGTCTAGTGTCACCTGAAACTTAATAATTGGTCTGCCTTTGTTAGTTTAATAGTTGGCCCTGCCCAGTTTCACCTGTGACTAAGGTCTATTGTTCTATTGATAGCTGGCTGTTGCTCCCTCCTCACTGCTGATGACCTCATTAGCATTTGACTGGTCTATTGATCTGGACCAGGGTGTTAGGAGCCCCCATTCCTGTTTAGAGACGGATTCTCTTTTTACAAAAATGGCCTCCTCTTTCAAACCAGTTCTTCTCTCTGCTCAATATCTTCACCTCACTGTCCTCAAACGAGTGGTTTGTAGCTTTTAGGTGCAGATGGACTGCACTTTGCGGTCCCGTGGCGGTAGATCTTCTGTGTTGGTCTACAAAGTGCAGTTCAGGTGACAAACAAACAATTTTCTAACAAAGACAGGTTTTCAGTGACTCCTCCCTGGGGACAGGACTCTCACTACTTAGAGTAGCATATAAGCCTGAGTTCCCAGACCAGTTCTCTGATTGACAATGACTTTGGGATAAAAGTCGAAACGTCTCGATCTTTAAACAGCGTCCGGATGACAACCCCTGAAACCCTTTCTACGACTTGTAAATGCCTCATAAGCGCTCACAGAAAATAATTAGTGCTTATTAATGCTTTATTAATCGTTTACTAATGAACCATATTTTACAGTGTTCTCCAAAATTGTACACTGTAAAAAAGGAGTATTGATGACTTGAATTTCTTGCTTTTCTCCATGGAGAGGTTTATTTTATTATTATTATACCTGAAATGTTCCATAGTATGGCGTTAAACTCATCTGTCTCCATGGAAACAAGCATCAGGCAAAGCTACAGGTTCATTCAGAGCGTTTCTGACTTGTTTCAGTTGTATTTTTTTCACTTTGAGACAAGAAATCTATCACATTTTCTCAATAAGTAAAGCAATTATGTAAATGTTCAGGTGATTTAAACAAGAAGCTAAAGACAAACAAAATAAATGCAAAAATAGACCAAATATTGCACAGAAAATAGAAATAAATTCAAATTAGTTTGTCCAATTCAAAGTAAGATTCAGTTGAAGACGTTTTAACTCATTTGTTTTCGCGGAAGAGTCACCAAAACCTATTTATTATGTAAAGTTATTGCTCTTTTGGGAGTTTGTATTGTGTTATTTTATTGTAATTATTATTTTATACTTTTGTCATGACTGTTTGTGTCAGAAAACACTTGAGGAGAAGTGTTTTGCTCGCTGCACCGGCCTCCGACGCTCAAAAGGCCGGGATTCAATAGGAAATAATAAAATGTCGATGGATATAATGTGGAAATGAACAATAAAATGCATTTACGTAAAGAGCACTTTTGTGTGGTTTCTGATGCTGTGAAATAAAAAAGACTTTACAGTGAAAGAAACAACATCAAGGTCATGCAGTATGGGGTGAGATTTGTTTCATATTAATTTATTGACGCAAAAAGAAAGATTAATTCAAAATCCCAGATTTTTTCACAGTCCCTGACTTGCATTTATGGATTTATGCACGCAAAATTAGATTTGCATATATATATTTGTGAATAAAATCTGTGTTTTTGCGAGAATCTGATACTGAATTTGAGGATCACCTAAATTGCACATTCTTCACCTTTGTGAACGTGGGTATTTATGAGACAAATGTTACACATTTTGTAAAAAATATCTATGCAGAATTTTGGATTCACGCAAAATCCGGATTTATTCAAAAAGTTAGACTTGCATGCAGAATTTTTTCACACAAATTCTCAATTGTAAAAATTAAGTTACATTTTATTTTGAAATCTGTAGTTTTGCATGTGAGTGTGTGACTTTGCATTTGTGGATCGCTCACCACGTGCATTCATCCTCTGATCTCGCCGAGGATCTTTTTGACACAAACATTCTCTCAACTCATTCAGAAGACAGCACTGTTCCTCTGGTAATTAATCTTTCTTTTTTCATTCATTCATTTTCTACCGCTTATTCCCGTTAGGGGTCGCGGGTGACTGGAGCCTGTCCCAGTGACTTTGGGCCTTAGGCGGGGTACACCCTGGACAGTGGCCAACTCGTCACAGCAAACACAGAGATACAGACATGGACAGACAACCATTCACTCTCACATTCATACACTACGGACAATTTAGAGTTGTCAATTAACCTACACAGTCATGTCTTTGGACGGTGGGAGGAGCCAGAGAACCTGGAGAGAACCCACGGTAACACGGGGAGGACATGCAGACTCCACCCAGAGAGATAGTGTGATGTTAGGGTGGTTCGGAATTCGAACACTCGATGTTGGGGTGGTCCGGGATTCGCACCCACGATCTCCTTATTGAGAGGCAGAAGCTCTAGCCGCTCTGCCACCGTGCACCCCAATCTTTCTTTTTGCGTCAATAAATTAATATGAAACAAATCTCACCCCATAATGCAGAACGTAAGAAATATGAGACGTGAAGGTAGAAAAGTGCAATATTAATGGGACCGTTCTTAACTTTTTGTGATTGAAATGTTGGTAATTGGTGCAAAAGTGTAAAGCACTGACACTTGATTCAAAGTTTGTGATGACATTTATTTTGTATTTGCTGGTTACGAGGTCAAAAATGTGCCATGGATGATGCACAAAAAGACTTCAGGATAAACTCCTGATTCGTAAATCCTCCTGAAACGTACCTTAATGTGACGTTTGAGTGAGACGTGACAAACAGGAGGAACTGTTCATTATTATGTTATGTTATTCAAATGATCAAATCTCACTGCTTTATTCACCTTATTCTGCCCCGCCCACTTTTGCCGTTTTTTGCACTTTTGTTGTAAACGCACTTCCGTTTGACGAGAACTCTGTTAAAGCTAATGACGAACGAGGGAAAAGTCTCGTCGCTAAAATGTTACATAAAGTAGATTGATTTGTGTAAAATGTTTAATGAACACGAGCAACAACAAGTCACAACGCAACTATTTCCTGATCAGTCTGAAAACGTCTTTTTAGTCCATGTAGAACTTATTTTCTGTTGAGCTCGTTTGCTCCATGTGAACTACAACGGAAACAAGACGGCGGCGCGTACGGCAACTTCAGGAATAAGGTGGATATGATTTTAAATACACTCGCCTGTGAGTCGTCCTGGAGGATGTAATCTCTCGTTCGTCCAGGACTGATCCATCGTAGAAGGTTCAATCAATACGTTTCAACTTCCATCCGCAGTACTTTTCAGTCTGAGGAACTGATCACAGAAGCTCCAGTTTAAACTGCTCCAGGGTGACTAAGCCCCGCCCACTGGGAGGAGTTTTCTTTCATGTCTTCTGCCTGATTGAGAGGGAGGCGGCTTGATGTTTAATTCTCATTTCTTTGTGTATTTACCTTGACATGTTGTGCCTCTTCAGCTCTCACTGCTCTTAGGACGTGTCTCTTATTTATGGTCAGTACTTTTCTTTACATTAGTGTGGGACTTTTTTGTAAATTTTCTGTGCTACGATAAGATTTGGGCTGTAGACGTTGAATAAATATATTTTTTTAAACAAAGTATTAAAGTTAAAGTGTTCATTCTGTTGTTTATTGCAGCTTTTTTTTTTTTTTTTTTTTACAATATTGTGCATTTTTTAAAACTTGTTTTGCGTCTGTGACATACATTTGTAACCCAGTGTTAAAAACATGTAAAAACACAGTTTTTCACCCCATTAAAAGCACATTGGGAATAAGTATTGATTAAAACAATTTAAATATTAAGTTCATAAACATGTTGATTAAAATGTTATAAATAGTGATTAAAAAAATGTTAAAAGGATGTCATGAATGTATTTTTGTTTGACACACCGAGCAACCAATCACAGTGCAGTCTGAATGGTATCAGCCAATAAGGTCAAGGTTGCGCTCTGGGTTCTGCGCATGCTCTGCTCAGTCTCGCGTCAAACACTGACCAGAAAAGTACTTGCACGTGTGCTGTGAACGCTAATGTGGCGGTGTCGGCATTCTTCTTACAATTTTGGAGGTTGGTGAGCACAAACCAGTGATAAAACTTCCCTAAACATCATAACGGTTCATGTTGGTGACAAAACATTTGTTAAACTCTTAAGATATTGGAGTTGCGGAGTGCCTACAGCCCACGGAGGCCTGGAAACCCCGTAGCCTCATTAGCTCATGTCGCCCTGCATTGGTGAGTCCCATAAACAATGTGTTGTGCTAGCATAGAGCGCTAATCAGCGCTAGCCTCTGTGCTAATGTCCGCTAGACATTGTACAGTGAAAAGGCCCTTTTTAGAGCCCAAAACGATTAGCAATGGGTTTGTTTTACTGTATCCTCAATGTATCTTAAAGGTACAATGCACAATGTTGTATTCTGGTGGTTAAAAAGTGTTATTTTAGTGCTAGTAGCACATGTTTGTTTTCTGTGATGCTAACTGGTTCAGAGCACTGAAAAAATGTACATATGAAAGTCGAGTGCAAATTATTGTCACTTTGCTATAATGAATCAATATAAATACAGATAATTTAACTAAAAGTATGTGTTTTTAAAATGCACTTTAAAACTATTTTGTGTAACTTTAAAGGTGCATTGACTATGCACTGTAAAAAATGGAACTGGTATTACCACTTATTTATTTGGTTTATTCATGTGATAGTAATGTAATTGTGAATATTTTGAAATTAATTGCTGTACAACATGTATTTATTTTGAGAAAGGAATATTAACAGTAGCAATAGTAGTAAAATCATATAGTACATTGTTTTAAGATACTTTATTCTGTTTATTCTTTAGGTCAGGTTTTTTTATCGGCTCGAAGTTGGCAGCTGCAGACGTGAAATCAAGAAAAGATCCTCTTCCGATCGGATGACGAGCCCAGCCCAGTATCCAACAAACCGGTAAGTTGTAGCCCGACTGGTTACACACACTTTGAATGAACAGACATTGAAAAAGACTTATAGGAAAGAGCTCTCTTTTTTATTTGTTATTGAAAAAGAATACTTAATACCTAAACCTTAAATCCACCTAAAATTTTTTGATTTGGCCTACCCTCCCTTCCACAGTGGTGGACCCTAAATACCGTACAAAAGGGCACAGATAGTCCCTTATGTGCTACACGTGTTTCTATTTCATCATTTATCGTCTTTATTTTCTTCAGCCATATATCGCGCTTAAATGTTTTATCGTGACAGGCCAGATGTTACTTTCTGAGGTGTGAGATGATTAGAAAGAGGAGTCATGTGGTCTAAGGTTTAATTTGTCCTCTCAGCTTGGTCGGGTGAGAAAACCAGACAGTCATATGTTAATCTGGGTTTAAAGGGAACATTCTGCTACAGTGACTTTTTTGAGCTTTAAACCATGTTCTAACTAAGTAATGTTTCGTCATAAAAAACACACCTGAAGTTGCATTCACGCTGTTTTGAGGAATGTTTAATAGAAAATCCTCTCCATCTGAACGTCAAACACACGTCCTGCTGAACTTCCGGGATTTTCTGACAAGTTCTCAGACTTCATACGTCATTTATCCGAGGATATTCCGCTGTTTTAATCCTTAAATCATCACTAAACTCGTTGTGAGCATTTCTGCTTCTAAACACGATCACTGCTGCAGCAAATCCACACACTGTGTAATTTTCCAGTGACTAATAACACAGGTCATAGAATAAGAAACTTTTTTTGTTTTAAAACATGAGATGGCAAATTTAAGGCACTCGAGCATGATTAAAGGCTAATAACAATATGAAAAATGCTGAATATTTTTCCTTTTTAAAGAGAGGCTTGTGCTTTTATTGATTTAAAATAAAAGATCAGTCACAGCTGTTTTCGTGTGTCCAGAGGTTTAACCTGCAGATACAGATAAAGTTAACAGCTGGTGAGGGAGTTTTGGTCAGACTAAACTAGGACTTTAATGGCCCATAACTCAAAAGCACGGGTCGTTTGAGGTGAAACTAAGGCTGTGTAAACAAACTGGCAACAAAGGCAGTTTCTCTGAGTGGTTCCTCAGATTGAAAATGATGTTTGGATTGAAGTCTAAACGCCTTGATCTTGTGAAAGTCCAGATCAAACCTCTGAGCCTCGTCTGTGTCCTGGAGGAACTCCTTTAATCCATACGACTTTGTTAAAGCTGCTCGTCTCCATGACGATGTTATTGCTTTTATGCTCAACAATTCACCTTATTCCTGAAGTTGCCGTACGCGCCGCCGTCTTGTTTCTGTTGTAGTTTACATGGAGCAGACGAGCTCAACAGAAAATAAGTTCTACTCGACTAAAAAGACGTTTTCAGGCCTCAGGAAATCTGTGCAATGTTGACTTGTTGTTGCTCGTGTTCATTAAACATTTTACACAAATCAACCTACTTTATGTAACATTTTAGCGTCAGACTTTTCCCTCGTTCATCATTAGCTTTAACGGAGTTCTCGTCAAACGGAAGTGCATTTACAGACGGAAGTGTAAAAAACGGCAAAAGTGGGCGGGGCAGAATAAGGTCAATATCTTGCATTTGTTCAATTCCGCGTGTGTTTATAGCAGTGATTTTCAACCTTTTTTGAGTCACGGCTCACTTTTTTTGGTTGAAAAGTTACCACGGCACACCACCTTTTACACCTTTTGGTAAACAAAATCTGATGTACTGTGTAATGTGTCCAGAAGTGTTTGTGCACTGTCTAGTTCTTTAAATGTTGCAGTTGTGATAGTTTTTTGCTTTCTGTTTTGTTATACAAATATGTTCCGGTCACTTCAAACAGTATTTTTTATTTAAATCCATGTGTGAATCCAAGTTGGACATTTGTCAAGGCACACCTGACAATACCTCAAGGCACACTGGTGTTCCCTGGCACACTGGTTGAAAATCAAGGGATTATAGCATTCTTACTGTGAGTGGGGTCGCCGCTTCAGATAAGATAAGATAAGATAAGAGATCCTTTATTTGTCCCACAATGGGGAAATTCCACTGTTGCAACACACAGTTTAGGACAGAAATAAATGAAATAGGCGCATGCAATAAAAATAGGATAAATAAACATGGTCATAAAAAATACAATATAAAGTATAAAGTGCACACTCTTATTTACAGTAAAAATGGTAGCTAAAGTGGCTTAAGTGTATTGTTATATACAGTAAGTGACTATGGTGAGGTAAAAGTCTATTAATAGTATGTTAAATTATATTGCACATGATTGTAGCGGGTGAATGGCACATGTTCAGGGCTAACAGTGTTCATTGTAAAGTCTGACAGCGGCAGGAAGGAAAGACCTGCGAAACCTCTCCTTCACACAGCGAGGGTGAATCAGTCTGTCACTGAAGCTGCTCTCCAGGGCAGACAGAGCGTCCTGCAGGGGGTGGGACTCATGGTCCAGCATAGACGTGAGTTTACCCTTCTGTCCCCCACCTCGCTCACTGAGTCCAGAGCACAGCCCAGGACGGAGCTGGACTTCTTGATGACCTGTAACATAGATCCGACCTGTAACTTGGGCATGTGGGGTCAACTGCTTCTCCACATCAAGAACATTTAGTTTAATTTCACATTTTGGAACATTATAGACAAAGCAATAACATCTACAAATCAACCAAGCGCACTTTTACACCCAGAGCACAACTTTAAAGGGCGTATGACAGGTTTTTATGATTGCCTAATTTTGACTTTATTCAGTGTGTTAATACAGTGTGTGAATAAAAATGACAGTTTTACATCGATCAGGTCGCTGTTTGTGGAGAAAAGTTGAAAAATATGTTGAAAATTACAGGAAGTAAACAAACTGATGACATCACACTGTGAGACAAAGGTTATACATAATTTACACAAAATAAACTACTTTTTTGACCATTTAACAACTAACCACTAAATAAATAAGTTCAAATATAGTTTTATTTGTCAGGTAAAAGAATTGATGACATTAGATGAGTTTTAGCCCAGTTTACAGTGTGGTTGCTATGGTGATTTCCTACTGTGATGTCGTCATTTCCAACCAGGAAGTGAAATTAAAACTTATAAAACTGCTAAACCAGGATAACATTTGTAAAGAATTTTAGCAAAACTTTAAATATATTTATCTTAACCGTGTTTTAGTAAAATAAGTACTTCAACCTGTCATGGGCCCTTTAATCCCTCAGATCCACACGGCTCTCTCTCTCTTTTGGGGGAGACAAAAACACCCGAGTCATTTGAAAGTAAAAGTGTTTGTTTGTTTTCCGTGTAATTCTCCCTGGTTTGACTCATAATCTCCTCAAAGCGTACGTGTTAGCGCTCAGAGCTGAACCGTGGGCGAACAACACTTGGCCAAATCAACACGGCGTTCCGCTCCAAAGTTGTGGATTAGACGACTTTCAGCACAAAACCCAATCATCAGAACTCGTGAATATCTGAGTAAACGGCACTCCCTCTTTGACTTTGGCGGCTTTGACATGTATTAAAAGACAGATATTACGCAAAATTTACTTTTTTCAGCTTTTAATCACGTTCTAACAATGTTGTGTCATCAAAAACATCAGGAGTTGCGTTTATTCCATAGACATAAAAAATAATGGACAGACTGTCGTCACTCCGCCCCATTCATGAAAATGCGGCTCAGTCATGGAGAATTCAAAATGGCCGCGGGTTAGCCCCCACCACTCCCCCCTCGGTGGGGAGGCGGGGGGAGGGCGACTTTGGGGCGGCCTTTTGCTGACGTACTGCCGTCGTTGTCTCTATGGTTACCGCCCACTCGTAGGTGAATGGCTGTGCCCTGACATTTCCGGCGCGTAAAGCCCGCCTTCTGCAAGAACTTTTAAAAAATCACAGGCTAAACCAGCCTGGTTCAAAAAAATTCACCCCCCTCAGCGTTGTCACAGAGCCGTAAGCTAACGTTTGAGACCAAAGCCGTATTTTGAGCCTCAGGCCCTAAAGTAGGTTTTGACACGTCCAACTCCCCATTGACTTGCATTGAATAATTCTACTTCCGCAGCAGCCCCTAGTGGTCAGCAGCAGATTGCAAACATGGCAGCCTACAGTCGGCGGCTCAATTTGAGCGCGGTAGCCTCGCCCACTGGTTTATTCCTTCACGCTGGTTTGAGGACTTTTTTTTTTTTTTTTTTTTTTTTTAATGGTGAGACACTGCAGGCAAAACTTTTTTTTTTTTTTTTTGGTCAGTTTGCTTTCTTCATATCGACTTTCATGTGGAAACAACAAACTTAATCTGCTCCTAAAGATGTTTTATTCTTCCATTGAATCCACTTCATCCATAGATTTCTCTGGGACATTGTGACTTCAAAGGCCGTTTTCTTAAAATGCATTTTTCTCCCTCGAGACATAAAGATCAGCCTTAAAGTAGATCCTACACCAAACTGTACAATCTGGACTCAACAAGATTTAGACAAAACAAACACAAGGATTTGTTTATCTAATTCTAAAAATGTTTAAAAAGTTAAAAGTTTTAAGTAAAAAAAAAAAAAAAGAGGCGAAATTTTAATTTTTACAACTATTTTCAGTCCAATCTAGTTTACTTAAAAACTACATAAGAAATTCAAAATCCCCTCTGTGCATTTTTTGGAACTAATATGTGACAAAATTAGCCAAAGAATTTTAACCTGGTTCTATCCATTTTTCAGATTTAAATGTCCCAAATATGTGTATTTTTGTAATTTTTTTTCACATAAAATGTCTTATTTCTACATGAAAACATGACATGATCAAAAACATTTTCTCTTACATTTATGTGAGTAAACTACAGGAGAAGTTTACAGTTGATATCTTTAAATTTAAGATTTTTTCCTGTTCACCTGCAGCGTCTCACCTTAAATGATTTTTCTGGCCTGAAGGTTTTATTTGACCGGACAGAGCTGCAGCGTGAAAAAGGGCACCAGCACAAATCTGCTCCTTATTTGTGGAAAGTCGCTTGTATATTTTGAGTTGCATCTTGGCTTTGCTCCTGAGTGGCCTTTCACACCATGAAAAGAGCTGATTTTTCACTTCAGTTTCATGTTAATTGACGAAAACATGACTGAAATATAACCTTTTAACATTTTAAAGTTGTAATTAATGTAAAAGATGCAATTAAATCTCATTAGCGCTCGCTCTGAGGTGACGCACAAGTTTTTGATGAGGCAATACAGTGAAAAACATGGTGAAAAGCTTTAAAAAGAAAAGTTAAGTTGTGTTTAAGTCCTACAAGATAAACCACGACTAAGACTAAGTGCCTCGTAGACACAGCAAAAGGAAAAAAAAATACTTGTTTGACTTCAAATTTACAAGAAAGTTAGATTGTCTGCTAATGTTGTAAAATTAATGAAATAATAAAATGTATCTATGCTTTGATAAATCTTAAAATAAGCACAAAACACGTATTTAAAGTCAAGAAATCTAAAATAAAGCGCAAAACATTATAAAAAGGTAAGGTTTCCTAAATACTGTTGTTTAATGAAAGGCAAAGGTCTTAAAACTCTATCTTTAGACTTGTATTACATGTCGCTTAAAGAGTTCAAAGGGCACCTGTGGTAAATGGCTACCATAGTTTTACATTAATGAAGTTACAATTTGTGAAGAAAATTTGAAAAATAAAAGTATAAAATGACAGGAAGTAGTGCTAAGTTCTAAAGCAGAATCTCTCTGTCACCAAAAAGCGACGAACCATTGAAAATGCAGAGACAATTTACACAAAACTGACACATTTTTCTGACAGTTTAAACCATAATTCAACTAAATAAAGGTGTTATCAGGTATTATTTATTGACAAATCATAAATATTGTGTCATTTAAATGGATTTTAGCCCTTGTTTTCAATGGTTGCTAGGTAACAGTTGTGGATTTACCTTTAACTGTCCAATCAGGATATACAATTATAAACTGTCAAACTGGGGACAAATGGTCAAAATTTTTAGTAAAACCTTAAATATAATCACGTTCAGTGTGTTTTAAAAAATGCGTCGTCTTTTCTGTCATAAATACTTTAAATAAACTTAAAGTCCATATGACAGGGTCAGACGTCACATTTCACTAAAATGTAGTTTAGATGATTATATTTAAGGTTTTACTAAACATTATTCCTGTTTGTCCTCAGTTTGACAGTTTTCGTAAAGTTTATAATGTCACTTCCTGATTGGACAGGTAAAGGTAATTCCACAACTGTTACCTAGCAACCATTGAAAACAAGGGCTAAAATCCATTTAAATGACACAATATTTATGATTTGTCAATAAATAATACCTGATAACACTTTTATTTTGTTCAATTATGGGTTAAACTGTCAGAAAAATGTGTTTATTAAGTTACTTCCTGGTTGAACATGAGCTGCAAATATGACATAGTTGGAGGTAATTCCACAACTGTTACCATAGCAACCAGACTGTAAACAATGGCCAAAATCCATATAGATTACACAATAGTCATGATTTGACAAATAATAATACCTGATAACGCCTTTATTTTGTTGAATGACCGTTTAAACTGTCAGAAAAATGTGTCAGTCGAGCGTTAACCGTCTGTTTATTTTCAACTGTACGTCGCTTTTTGATGACATCACAGAGGGATTCCATTTTAGAACTCAGCACTACCTTCTGTAATTTTAAACTTACATTTTTCAAATTTTCTTCACAATTTGCCACTTCACAGATGTCAACTATGATATATATTTAACACAGGTGCCCTCCCACCAAACTAAGTCAGAATTAGAGAAAAATTAGAACGTGTCATATAGACTTTAATAAAAAAAAAAAAAAAAAAAAAATTATTTGGTGAATATCTCTGAAATCAAGATACATACATTTGTTTCGGTCAAGATTTAAGAGAATAAATCTTGTTAAATTAGCAGCGTAATTGTTAAAGATGAGCGTGGAACTGCTGCATTCTGACGGAGGGTCCGCCACCCGATTGTCGTTACCATGACGATATCATCGTCTTGCCACGTTCATTACGCATCTTTTTATCCAATTGGTGTTTTTGCAGCTTAAAAAAAAAACAAAACACCTTAATAAACCCGCATTTTTACTCCCAGTGGCGTCGCCTTTTCACAGATCTGACCCGTAACTGTCGCGCCACCTGCTCGCAGACAGATACGTTTAATGTCACACTGCGAAACATTCCAGACAAACCAATAACATCTTTACAGCGACAAGCAGAAAAGAAACGAAGTAAACTCAGTGACGACACAATGAAATGAAACGAGACACACGGCAATCTTTTAAACACGTTTTTACTTCTCAGTACCGTTTAAAAATTCAATAAATATTAATACTTAAAGCTTTCATTCACGTTCGTATATACAAGAACTATACAATACACAAAGAGATGTTTGGAACAGCAATGTGCGACGGAACGACGACGATCCGTTTCACCGTTTTCGTTGGTTTTTTGAAATGCTGTTTGGAAAAATTTACACTATGTACAAAATCATATGAAAAACTATCATGTTTTTTGCCTTCTATATAACGTTATGTGATGAGAGGAGTGGCTGGTTCAAGTTTGAGAGTTTTTTTTTTTTTTGCAACAATGGAAAAGCGATGAGCACCAAGACTTCAGGATGGACAGAGCAGTTACGGACCGCAGTGTGCCGTAAAATCGCGCCAAAACGGACAAAAAGCAACAAGATAAAACACATTTCTAGCACCACTTTGCTGTTTAAGACGACTTTTTATGCTTTGTTTCTGGTGTTTTTTGATAAAAGATCACGTATTTAGAACGCCGTAAGCCGCGACGTTTGTTCTCTTTGCGTTTCCGCGGGACGAGCAGCGGATTTTCGTTTCGTTTCGGAGCGTTTTGGACGTTTGTGGAGTCGGAATTTCGAATAATTGTGGGGCGTTCGGAGCTGTGGGGGCGGGGCTGTGAGGTAGGTGAGAACTGACATTTTCTGAGCTGAATGACTCGACGCGCATCACTCAAACGCAACTTTATGTAAGATTTAAGAGTGAAAACCGTTACATGGTTTCAAGGTCATATACTGTACGTTTTTGCATATTTTGCCCTTAAAAAAAGTAAATCTAACTGAAAATTTTCATTGTTCCAGAACCAAATGCCTTTTTATTTATTATTACAGGCATCAAACTTTTCATTTTATATAATTTACTATACTTTAAATCCGTGGTTCCCAACCTTTTATGTCTCAAGTGCCTTAACTTCAGTTTCAGGCAAATAAATTTAAAGTTTAAAAGTCACATATTGTCGCTTATTACGATTATATTTTCATTTTAATTATATTTTTTAAAAACATGCTAACATTTAAAACGAAATACACTTTTTTATTCAGATAAAAGTACATTATTTTCTCCTTTTTTTTTTAAAAGCCTGAAACCATTCAAAGCTTCATTTTGGTCAACAAAGGTCAATCCAAATTCATTTCTTAAATTTTATCGTGTTTTCTTGTTGAGCTTGAACTCAAAACCTTCAGCAGAACGTCACCGTCAACGAGCTCAGAATAACCTCAAACAAAATGAAATGTACGGTTTACTTTTCAGTCCAATTAAAAGATGTAGTGGAGTAAAAAGTACAGATACTTGGTCTCAAATGTAGTGAAGTAAAAGTAAAAAGTATCCACTGTAAAAACGACTTAAGTAAAGCACAGATGCGTAAAAAGTCCAGTACTTTTACTTTTGTACTTTGTTACTTCAGATAAATGAATAAATAATAGTTCTTGGACCATTTCTGAAGCGTCTTTTCTTGATTTTCAAAACCCTGTCCGGTGATTTTGAAACCTTTTCTACAATTATTTAAGATTTGGAATAAAATAAACAATGAACTGCTTGTAAAGTTCATCCCTAAACACCAGAAACAAAGCATCATATTTCCTCTTCAAGTTACTCACGACAGCAGCAAACGTTTTAATCAGGGCTGCACAAGATGGATCGACATGGAACGCAATTATCGTTAGAATAATGACATCAAGGTCCTTCATCCGACAGAAATGTACTGTTTGTAAAATGAAAACTTTCCAAATTAGCCTCGATTTAGTCTTGTTTTCTGTTGTGTTATTATTTTGACAGAGTTTGACAAATCATTAAGTCATGAACACATTTGTTTTGCTATAACTGAAATGGTTTTGTCAAAAAGTACAAGCAAACATCTCAATAATTTATCAATATCCCAGGAGTTAAGTACTAGTAGAGCTGGGCGATACAGAAAAAAAATATCTCGATTTTCTTGGCCAGATCATGATTTTGATTTTATCACGATTCATGTTCATTTTGTGTTTTTCTATTCCCTGAGAGCCGACACGATTTAGGAAAAATATATATAATTGTGATTTTTCTGACCAGTGCCACTGTGATTAGATTTGCAATTTATGCTTTATAATAATAATTCAATTTAAACATAATTTTGGCGCTTTTAGTTGCATTTCATTCACGTTCAGCTGTGTTTGTCATATTTAAACGCGTCTCACTTTTAGTCATAATTTTGTCTCTTTTAGTCACATTTTGGCATTTTTATCACTTTTGGTCACGCTTCTGTCGCTTGTTTCAGAACAGGTTTGTACAAATCAAGTACAAATGGATGATGTTTTAATCATAGGATTCTGTTCAAATTAACATTTTAAACACAATTTTGGGGCATTTTGTCACGTTCAGATATGTCTGTCATATTTAAACATGTCATTTTTAGACAATTTTGTGCCTTTTAGTCACATTTTTGTCACTTTTAGTCACATTTTAGTCATGTTTTGGTGCATTGAGTTGCGTTTGTTGGCGCGTTTTTGTTGCTTTTGGACACATTTATCACTTTTTGTGTTTCATGTTTGTACAAATCCAAATTGCATGCATTAAAATAACGATTTTGTGTGGTTTTGTCATCTGCTCAGAGGCTAAATCACCATCTCGCCCAGTCCTAACTACTAGTACATAGTTTCCAATATCGTGCAGTCCTAATCTGAATAATTAGTTGCGTTTTTGTCATGTTCAGTTGTGTTTGTCATATTTAAATGTGTCTGTCATTTTTAGATGCAACTTTGTCTCTTTCAGTCACATTTTGCTGCATTGAGTCACGCTTGTTGTTGGCGCGTTTTTGTCGCTTTTGATTGCACTTTTCTCGCTTGTGTCAGAACATGTTTGTACAAATTAAATACAAATGGATTATGTTTTAATAGGATTCAGTTCAAATTCACATTTTAAACACAATTTTAATCACTTTCAGTTGTGTTTGTCATATTTAAACCCATCTGTCACCTTTAGTCACGTTTTTGTCACATTTAGGTGCATTGAGTCCCATTTGTTTGTAGGCGCATTTTTGTCACTTGTTTCAAAGCATGTTTGTACAAATTAAATACAAATGGATTGTTTTATTTAATAATAGGATTCTGTCCAAATTCATATTTTAAACACAATTTTGTCAATTATAGTTGTGTTTTTGTCACATTCAGTTGTGTTTGTCATATTTAAACCAGTCTTTCACCTTGTCACTTTTAGTCACATTTTTGTCGCTTTTAGTCATGATTTTGTCTCTTTCAGTCACATTTTGGTCGCGCTTTTCTCATGAACATGTTTGTACAAATTAAATACAAATGGATTGTTTTATTTAATAATAGGATTCTGTCCAAATTCACATTTTAAACACAATTTTGTCGATTATTGTTGTTTGTCATATTTAAACCCGTCTGTCACCTTAAGTCACATTTTTATCACTTTTAGTCACGTTTTGGAGCATTGAGTCGCGTTTGTAGGCGCGATTTTGCACGCAATTATCACTTTTGCTTGCGCGTTTGTCGCTTGTTTCAGAGCTTATGTTTGTACAACGCAAACACAAATGGCCAGCCCTGACTACTACCACATCGCTTACAATATCGTGCAGTCCTGATACGAATAACTGGCACCACAGAAGGTCCGATGTCCTCTGGTTTTACGGCACACTCGCTCTCCCGTAGCAGCTCTTAGGTTCACAATGGTTCAATAGTAGTTCTAATGCACTTGAATAACAGGCTAAAACTGTACATGAACGAAGAAGAAGCAATGCAGTCCTCACATTCTTCACATGAGCGTCTGAGTTACAGCACCGTAGATTTCTGTGCACCGCTTTAATCCCCTCGCTCTCGTCTCGTCCGATTGAGATGCTCTGTGTTGTTGGTTTTTTTTTCTTTTAACGCTGCTGTTCCGTGAGCTTTCGGGCAGCACATTCACGTGGCTCGCGGTTCGCGTCGGAGCCGATGCTTTTTGTCCCTCTAATGCGGGATCACAGGCTTTTCACACCAAAGAACAAAAAAGAGGAGTCTGTAAGCGAAAGACGGGCCGAAAGGAGCAAATGGACTTGTTCTAAAAGTGAAGCCTATTTGGGATTTAATGGACAGGGTTTTTGTGTTCGATGGTTTCTAAAAGGGTCAAAAATGATACTTGTGCCAAAATCAGAACCAAAAAGATTTACCTCGATTTACCTTTTAGGATCAGAAAAGGGTAGAAAGTTAACCTCTTGGAACTATGGATGTGTTCAATTTAGATACAGTAATCTATGGAAGATAATTTGCTTCATAAGATTTTGAATTTTAAATGCTGGCGGATTTTTTTGATGCCGAATTTCTGTTTTTTCTTTCCTATCCATTCTATCGATTACATATATTTTAACTAAAATTAAATAGTCTAAATTCAGAATGTTAAATTTGCACAGAGCAATTCCGAGTGAATCTTGGGAATTTTTTCTTCGTAAATTTTACTTTTTGAATTCAAACAGTTGAATTTGAAGGCTTGAAAATCTACGTATTGAAATAATATATAATTAAAAGGTGAATTTTTCCTTTTGAATTCTTAAACTGGCAAATTCAGCAGCTGAAATTGGGAATGAAAACACCTCAAACAGGGGTTTTCAGGGTTCAAATTCAGAGTTAGACACATACCAGCCTTTAAAAATGTTTGAATTAAATGAAACACATCATCTTCCATATTCATCCAGAATTGTTTGTTTTGCTATTAGAGATTTTAACTTACAAATTCACCCATTTGTTTGACATCCGAGCTACTAAACTTGCGGCCTGCGAGCCAGATCAGGCCCTCCAAACGATCTGATCCGGCCCACGACCCAGCCTCAAAATATTAAAAAAATATATATATGATCTGTTGTTTACTGGTTTAATTCTGGGCAAGTATTAGTTTATGCTTTTTTGGTTTTGTGTTGCCGCTTGTTTAATTCTGGTTTTAGACCTGGTTGGATTCTGGTTTGTTCTGGTTCAGTCCTGGATCGGCAGTTTTGTGTGTTCAGTGTTTAGTTTTTCCATCATTATCGAAACAGACCTATGTTGTGGATATTTTGTGTCACCCCAAATTTTGTTTGAGTCACAACCCACTGAGAAAATCTGGCCTTTGAAGAAATTAAGTTGAACCGCCTTGGTCTAAATGATAAAACTGCCCATGAATCTGTAGGTTGGGGCGCTAACCACTCAAAAAACGCCAAAAAAATCGGTAGTCATGTGGTTTTCTATGATTAAAAAGTAATATTACCTTATTTAACAACAGGATATCATGTTAGACTGATATATTAGCGGTTTGGTTATTCCGTTTTGGTCGACCTGCACCTAAATAATACACATAAAGCTTAATTTTAATATTTTTGTGCAGTGGTCCTCAAACTTTTTACCCCACGTACCACCAAAGAAAAGATTTGGCTTCCTAAATACCACCAAAATCTACATTTGGGTTGATAACAGGACTATTTCAGGTCTAAATTAGGGATAAACCAGGTCTTAAGTCAGAATACACTATCGCCACAGTGGTTTTAATGAGAAATTTCCTAAAGGGAGGGCTAAATGTGAATAAAATGTACTCTAAATGAAGTAAACATTACAATTGAAGAGTGTCCACGTACCACAGTTTGAGAAACACTGCTTTAGTGTAAAGAGGGCGCTGCACAAAATGAGAATACAAAGCTAGCGTAAAGGTTTGTGGTAAAACAGCGCTGTGGGTGAGTTTGAAGTGAATTTAAATGAAATAATTTGCTAGAAATGATCAAAATCCGTGCTACGAATCGGCCCAAAATAATAATCAGTTTCTCTGGATTATAAACGAGCATCGGCCACGAAAAAACCCAACATGGTCGCTCTCTATTAAGAAAATAAATAGAAAATAAAGTCAAAATATTGGCAGCTTTTTCCAACAAGAAAGAAAAACAACTTTCTGTTTAAATTCTAAGGACAAAGCAAAATCCAAGACCCTTCTTTAAAACCAAAACTATCAGATTACGACGCATTGAATATTTAAAAGGTGAATTCTCCCTTTTGAAATGTTAAACTGCAAATTCAGCAGCAGAAGTTTGGAATCAAAATACTTCCAGGGTAAAAATTCAGAGCTAGAAATTCGACAGTTTTCAAAATTCAATCCCAAATGAAACAGATTATCTTCCATATTCATCCATCACTGCTTTTGTTTACTATAATCAGTTCATCCATTTGTGACAATATGATAAAACCGGTCAAGAATCTGAAGGCCGGACGCCAGGAAAATAAAGAATGCCAGTCAAAATATTGGCGATCTTTTCCTATAACAGGGTTTATGCAGGTTTTAGCAAATTGAATGGTTTTTGTTCCATAATCAACGTGAAAACATGACGATTTAGGCTTTTGTCCTTTCAAAACTACCCTGACTCTGACCCTTACAACCGTTCCACTGAGCAGCAGAATGATGGGTATATAATAAACTACTTAGAATATTCAAAAAGATAATTTATATGAAATTTAAACCATGAGAATGTATGTTTTGAACCCTAGCTTTTAACATCCGGTACACGTGGGATTCAAAATCAAGGTAAAAAACTACTGTCAGTGGCACAGACTTCTGATACAGTGACTCTGGGGAGATGATTAATTGTTTGCTCTTATTTTTATGTCAAATTTTATGCCTGTGGGGATTGAATTTAATGCATTTTAAGGCCTTATTTTGGCCCAAATCCATTTTAATACCTCACTGAAACCCTGTATAAGGTGGAAAAACAAAGCAAAACTCCAGACCGTTCTTCCAACATCCAAACCAAAACTAGCACCGTATTTGATCCAACAACTGAGCCTCAAAATATCCAGTATTGGGCTTGACATTAAGCATTTACATCTTTTAAAATGTACTTTATCTCTGCTCTACATGACACTCGGACTTGTTTTTCCTCAAACGTGTGACTAAAATGAGCCTCAAACTGAAGCTGTTGTTGAACCCTTTGGACACAAACTATTGTCTGACTCTTTGTGAAGCTCAGACTCTGTCGTTTTGTGTCTGATTTACTCTGATTCCACCTGGAAACAAACTCTGCTCAGAGGAATATCAGACTTTAAACTCCGCCTCCATTTTCTTTGTTAAATCTATGAAGAAGTGAAGCTGGTGTTTGTAGATTTTGTCTGATTGACACTAGTTTTGGCTTTTGTTGGTTTTGACAATTCTTCTTTCAAAGCTGAAGATAATTTAACAAAAGATTTTAGGGATTCAAAGTAAAAAAGTCCTATTAAATGTTTTTGAATTTTAGTGAAAAACTGACTAATTCATCCCAGAATGTTTGATTTGACTGAAAATAAGTGGGTTACAGCTTTCTTTTCATATTGAACACGTCCAGCAGCTGATAGTTTCCTTTTATCAGATGTGGATAAAAATAGTATCTGGTTAATCCACTGTCATTTCCTGGTGTGAAAACATACTGCAAACCAACAAGACATGTTGTATTTTGGATCATTTTTTTCCAGCCCTTTCCACCAATCCCAGTAAAAAAAAACAAAAAACGTATGTTTAGTCCTAGCCCTTTGGAGAAACAAGGTTTTGGGAGCACTGATGTTGGTGTGAAAGGCCTATCTATAACGGTCCCTTTTTGAGGCGGCAGCCACTGGGCGACCTAAAGTGCGACTTGTCAGTCAGTCCGTCTCGTCCGCTCGTGGAGGTAGATCGGACCCCTTGTCCCCCGAGTCTCTGAGGGGGGCTCGGGGGGACGCTCCCAGGGGAAGCGTGGTCGCCGTGACGAGGGAAAGATCCGGGGAGCTTGGTAGAAATTGTCTGATGCTAAAAGTAGTGGTCTGTGGGGGGCTCGGCGTGGCTCCGGAGGGCTCCAGACGTGGGTCCGGGGTTTCCTTTTTGCCGCAGGATTCGCAGCAGAGTTTGTTGTAGCCGGGAATGGAGCAGTAACGAGTGAGGACGTCCATTTGGCAGAAGATTGAAGTGTCTTTTTCGCACGTTTTTTCTGGGGAGACAAAGCAAACGATAAGATCAGAATATGTCAAGTCAATTTTGGGCTCAACTTTCAGGCTCAATAAGTCAAGTCAAGTCAAATGTATTTATAAAACACATTTAAAAACAACCTCAATGGCCCAAAGTGCTGTACAGGCTCAGTAACACAGCGATAATAAAAATGCTGTTAAGTTTCAAGACAAATTTCTGGGTCAACAATATGAGAAAGAGATGAAATATCCAATACCTATGTTTTGTATTTCAGTATTCAGTTTTTCATACAGCAAGTTGATCTATGTCTTAATTTACAGGTCTAATTTTAAAACTGATTTATTGAAGTTTTAAGTAAAAAAAAATGAGGCAAAATTTTAAGACAATTTTCAGTCCAATCTAGTTTACTTAAAAACTAAATAAGAAATTCAAAATCCACTTTTTGTAAGTAATCTGTGTACAGAATGGGCTCTACCCATTTTTCAGATTTAAATGTCCCAAATGTGTGTATTTTTTGTCAATTTTTTACACATAAAATGTCTTATTTCCCCATAAAAACATTACATGATTTTTTTTTTTTTTTACATTTATGTGAGTAAACTACAGGAGAAGTTTCAAATTGCTATCTTTAACTATAAGAATTTTTCCTATTCAGAAAAAGTCTCACCTTAAAAGGAAAAAAAAATCTGTATTTTGGTGTTGTTATTAGCCTTTAAACATAGATAAGTACCTTAAGCTTGGCATCTCATGTTTACGAACTAAAAACAAAACACAACTTTAATATCTGTATGGTTCTGCACTGACCGAGTTTAGGCGCCATCTACTGGCTGTATAGTGCATACACAGGCTAAACATGTTTGTCAAAATCAGAAAAGGTTTATTGCCATTGTCAGTAAACAAAATTCAAAACAGGAACTTGCAACATAAAACAATTAATAAAATATTAGCAAAATCTATAAAAGAGGCATGCAGGAAATACAAGTGAGATAATTAGTAATGATCGTGTTTAGACGGCAGAAATGCTTAGAACGAGTCGGGATGATTTAAGGACCGCAGAAGATTCTCTGATAAGTGACGTTAGTTATCAGAAAAAAACAGAATTCATTGAGGAAATTCTGATGTTTTTTTTTTTGACTGTCGAAGGAAGAGGATTTTCTAACCAGGATTAAACTAGTGTGAATGAAGCTAAAGGCATGTTTTTGTTGTGGAACATGGTTTAAAAACTCAACAAAGTCACTATAACCGAATGTGTCCTTTAAATGTGTCAAAACATCGACTGAACCGAGACCAAAACAAAAAAAATCTTGACTAAAATGTGAACTTTTGTCAGATAAAAGTAGTTCAAAAGTAGTTTTAGTATTGATTAGTATCAGATCCACTATGGAACTTTGTTATGGAGCTAATTTAATGACATGTATTGGCAAAGAAAGTAATAGTTGTACACGATATGTAAAGTTTCGAGGAGCCAAAAACAAATGTGAGCAGAAAAATCAGCTTTGCAAATAAAAAGTGTGTGTGTGTGTGTATATGTATATATATATGTATGTATATATATATATATATATATATATATATATATATTTTAGTTTTTATATACATATATACACATATATATATATACATACATACATATACACACACAACAGTTTGGTAAAGTTATCAGATTCACAGGTCAATAGCTCTTCATAATCAAGTCAAAATACTCTCAGGCAATGACTACAACATCGATTTAAAAAAAAATCAAACGCGGAGACGAGCGCTTAGGGACCGTCAACAAATAGCACTACCCAAAATGTAAATGCTCAATAACTATGAGAAAACATCTAGTACAGTTACAAAACTGTAATTTCACAATAAATAACTAATAAACCACTACATTTCACATTTACCATAAAAAAAAATATATATATATATATTTATGATGAGTTATGTTGAATATTGATCTTCAATAACTTATTGTTCCATGTACAGTCACAGCACTGATCAATAATAGCAATATGTACTATAATCTTGATTTCTCAGCAGAAACTGTAAACCAATTTTTAGGATGGATTATGAATATTAATCTTCAATTACTTCTTTATTGTTTTATTTAGAGTCACTGCATTCACAGCACTCAATGATAGCAACATCTCTCCACTATAACTGTTTTTTTGAAGCTTTATTGGTGTTTTTATGAGTTATGAATATTCATCATCAATAACTTAAAAAAAAGTGGATTCACACCTATCAATATTGATAACTGCAGGTTAAATAATAAAGTTATTAAAGATTATAATTCATCAAAAAAAATCTAGGTTGTAGTAGATAGATATTGCCATTACTGATAAGTGCTGTTAATGCTGTGACTCTAAATAAAATGATAGTTATTGAAGATTAATATTCATAATCCATCCTAAAAATTGATGTACAGTTACTGCTGAGAAATCAAGATTATAGTAGATATTGCTGTTATTGAAGATCAATATTCAACATAATTCATCAGTTGTTATTATTTTTTTTAATGGTAAATGTGAAATGTAGTGGTTTATTTATTAGTTATTTATTGTAAAATTAGTTTTGTAACTGTACTAGATGTTTTCTCATAGTTATTGAGCATTTACATTTTGAGTAGTGCCATTTGTTGACTGTCCCTGAGCGCTCGTCTACGCGTGTTTTGCTGCACCCAAAATATGCGTTTGATTTTAAAAATCGATGTTGTAGTCATTTGCCTGTGAATGTGAACATTTTGACTTGATTATGAAGAGCTATTGACCTGTGAATCTGATAACTTTACTGTATTCCCTCTGACTCGCCGATGACGTAGCAGGAGGTCTGCTCCCGCCTTTCACCTGACTCCTCCCCCCACGCAAAGAAACAATGGGTTTTACACAGGAAAATTAGAGTTGTGTCATTGAATTTTCCTCACAAATATTATTTCCTGCAAACTTTTTATTTGGCTCCTCGAAACCTTACATATCGTGTACAAAACTATTTTCTTTGCTAATACATTTGTCATTAAATTAGCTCCATACTTTGTGGTCTTGGCTCACAGTACATTTTTAACATAATGAAACAAATGCTAGACAGACACGGCATACTTTAGAACAAAACATTACGTTCCACCAGAAAGTGCACCTTTAATTGATCGCTTTCTTACACAGTACAGTCATGACATGGTAACGACAAGTGCAATAAGACAAACAACTGTACAAATCGCCTACATAAAAGCTGACTAATAATTTTGTAAAGACTCTGATCCGATTCAGTGCTGAGAGAACTCAATTTGCAGCAGCCACAGACTCTTGTAATCATCTCAGTGTGTAAAGAACAACTGGAACTCTGAATAATAGGCCGCCTCACATTACAAAGGCTAATGACGAGAATAGACCAACTACTCTGCAACTGGAGGAAAATGAGGGCTGAAACTTCTGACCCTAAAACTAAACTAATATTTTTACTGTATAAATGTGAGACATCTTAGTTTTTGTAATCAAAGTTTTGTTTTACACTTTTTAGACAAAAACTGCTGCTCTGTCAGAGGTGTTTTAGTCCAATGGTGCGATTGACCCCAAAATGGTGTCGCGCGTTTGTGCATGCTTAGTTTTTGAGTTATTGATCATTGATTATGGATAACCTCAATGCACTGCTTTCTCCATATACTGCATATATACATTCAAGTTAGTCTTAAATAACAGTTTTATATAATATTCAGGTATTGACAGATTGTCCACATGCAATTCATCAACTTGTCACATCTATCATCTTATAAATTCTGTCTATCATCTTATAAATTCTGTCTGTCTCTATCTTATCAATTAGAAATGCACTTTTGGGCCAAATGTAGACAAAGAGTTAAGGGTATTTTATTTAGACTATTTGAACATATGTGGACAATCTGTCAATACCTGAATATTATATAAAACTGTTATTTAAGACTAACTTGAATGTGTATATGGAGAAAGCAGTGCATTGAGGTTATCCATATTTCCAAAATGTCCATAATCAATATCTCACAAAATTGGACAGTTTGGGGTAACTGTATGCTTGTGCCAATCAGTGATCAATAACTCACAAACGTTTGACACCATTTTGGGGTCAATCGCACACTACGGGGGGGCCGACTTCACACAGGTCTGTGTAAGCCCATGTTCAGTCCTGTTTATGTACACAAACAAAACAAGATTCAAAAAGCAGTGTAAAATATCAATAGAATAAATATTATCTATTACTTAATTTATTAGTCCCGTTTACTCCTGGTTTAGTCACATATAGCAGTTGTGGTTGGAGAGAGCAGGACACAGAAGACAAACTGTGCTTTTCTATCGATAACTCACTTGTTCCATGGCTCTGGGTGATGGCAGCAGCTCTCACTAAACCTGCCCCAGGATCAGTGCTGGTCTCTGGGGTTGTGAGTCTAACTTTCCTCCCCGCTCTGGAGGTCGGAGACACGGTTTGGCTTGACGCTGTCGCTTTGGCTGCCGTCGGTTTGGTGGACGTCTCAGTCGGGTCCGGGTCCATAACCAGATCGGGGAGGTCCGTGCTGTGGAGGTTTTCTCGTTTATTGCAGGATTCGCAGCAGAGTTTGTTGTAGCCAGGGATGGAGCAGTACTGAGCCAGAACCTCCATTTGACAGAAGATGGATTTGTCTCGTAAGCACGGCTCATCTACGGGGAAAAAAAAAGTATTTCTAAATTTAATGGATGTTCTGAGTAATACACAGAGATGTAGGCCTGGGTGATATGGCAAACAAATATTATCACGTCCACTTTGTATTTTTCTGACCAGTGCGACTGTGTTGTGATTCTGTTCACATTTACAATTTAACACGTTGTGGTGCGTTTTTGTGGCTTGTTTCAGAACGTCTTTGTGACTTGCTAATTACATCCATTAAAATTGTGTGGATTTGGTTTAATTGTACAGCTCTGGTCTTTAAGAGGTAAATAAAGTCATCTGCTCAGAGGCTAAACAACAGGAGAAAAAGTGTGTTTGAACAGACAATCACGATGAGACAATTTCACAAAAAGAGCAGATTGTTACAGGGACTAGCTCATTCCATTTTTATCACCCAGACCTAATATATATGTGAGGAAAATTAACAGGAAAGACAATTATAGTCCCTTGGCCCGGGCCAGTACTCTAAAGTGTTAGACATTTGCAGAAATATTTCCATTTTCCTCAAAATAGCTCTTTCTAACAACCAGTTCAGCTTTAAACCCAAGCATGGCACAGACATTTGCCCTGAAAGAACACCGCGTTTTTATGATTATTAAAGCTCTTGAAGTTTGAGTGTCTGAAATAAAGTTTATATATATGAGATTATTATTATTTTAGCGCCAACAGTTATGACTAATAGTTCGGACACAAAATCACTCAATGCTTAAAAAGAAGTATTTCAAGTAAGGTTGAACAACTCTTTTGACTAAAATGCGGTTAAGATAAATGTATTTTAACGTTTGCAAAAAAAAAAAAACATTACAAATTGTGCATCGGGTTAGCAATTTTTAGGTTTCTAATTTTACTTCCTGGTTGTAAATGATGACCAAAAAATACTGTAAAATGGGCCCAAAACTCCTCTAATGTCGGTGTTTTGTAAATATTTGACAAATAAAATACACGTGGACAATGTCAAAGTGTTTTTGACGGTCGATTTTCTAACCAGGATTCATCAAACTAGCGTGAATGTCGCTAAATGCAACTCGAGCTTTGTTTTGTTAAAACAGATTAAACGCTCAAAGTCACTGTAGCTGAAAATGTGTCCTTTTAAATTAATTGACTGTGCTTTTTATAAATGAACTAAAAACCTTCTCATGTAGCACTCGATCAAACATTCTGCGAGTGTGGGTTCTATCTCTCGCTGTCATTTATTTCCCGTGAATAACACTTGTCTCTGAACTGGTGGAGGTAAAGGCAGGTCCAGGTCTATCATTTTCACAGCATGCATAAAAGGGTCACTTACTCGATGACGTTTTTGAAACCGGATTCTCAAAGAACTTGGTGTGAGCCGCGTCGTCCGTGACTGTGGAGTTCTGTAAAGCTTCGACGTTCGACTGAGACGACTCTCCTGAAACGAAAACAATTTACAAGATCACATTTCAACTCTTCAAAAGCAGTGAGTTTTCAAGAGTAATAGTGTAGAAGAAGTAAAATGGTAGCACTTTTCTACCTTCAATTTAGTAGGCTGTCAGTCGTTTAGTCGATTAATCGGTCGATATTGTCCTGGTCGACCAACATTTTTATTATTTTTCTTATTATTTGGGGAATTTTAGGATATTTATTCACAACAGCAGAAAAGAGACGTGTAGTGAATTAAAATCTGCTTTCTTTACAGTTAAATGCACACTTTACCAGTTTCTGTTTCTGCATTAATGTGCCATGGTATCTTTTAAACCGAAAGTGGGCCGCAACTCAAAAAAGATGGAAAAACAATGCCATAAACCACATCAAAACTAGACGATTCACGCTTTTATCACGTCAGAACTACTGGCTTCTAACTGTTCCACTGGGCAACAGAATCAGAACATGATAAACTACTGTAAAATATTCAAAAAGCTCATTTACATGAAATTTAAAGCATTCAAATATATCTTTTGAACGCAATGTTTTACTTTTTAGATGATTTGATGAAAGCCTTTAACATCTGGGTTCAATAAATCCAGTGCACCTGGGATTCAAAATATATTAGAATGTTAAACTTCAAAGTAAAAACTACTGTTGGACTCGCACTTTTGGGGAGATTATTTTTTATCTATTGTCCTGGTGGATAAATCTTTTTTGGATTAAATGCCTGTGTGGATTGAGTTTAATGCGTTTTAATGTCCCGAGTAAACCCTGCAGCTGGATGTCACTGACACATGTTAAAGGACAAATATTATGCATTATTATTTTGTTATTGGCCTCTAAACATTCTCTTGAGTATCTTTACTTTTACATCTCATGTTTTAGAACTAAAAATAAAATGTTAATGTAATTCTGTCACAGCCTCGGGAGAATCCATGGTAAATTAACGTTGGCTGCAATGGCGATTACACACATTTGATACTACACCGCGTCTAATGCTGTCAAGCTGTGACGCAGTCGTAATGATCGAGTTTAGAGGCAGAAACGCTCAGGGCGAGGCTGACTTATGGACTTACAACAGAAAAGAACATTCACAGAGCCACGTCACGCGTCGAAGGAATTCAGAATGTGTTTTTGACGGTCGGAGGGAGAGGATTCATCAAAATGGTGTGAATGAAGCTAAATGCAGCCCCAGGTGTGTTTTTGATGATGGAGCATGGGTAAAATCTTAAAAAGTAAATCTTGCATAATATTTGTCCTTAAAAGACTTTACAAATGAGAATTATACAGTAGCACTTTATAATAACTGCACATATTCCTGCCTTAATAAAGCATGAACAAAGGCTTAATTCATTCTTAAATAGTTTGTTAAGAATGATTCAGGGTTAGTAACTATTTAACTAATCATCTAACCCTAACCTTAACTTAGTAGTTACTAATCCTGAATCATGCTTAATTCATCATTAACAAATGGTTTATTAAGTCTTTGTTAATGTTTTATTGAAAAATAAGGTGTAGTTATTATAAAGTGGTACCAATTATACTAAATCCAGTAATCTTCTCTTTATATTTTACATTTTAATAAAAGTGACCATTAGCTGTGGCCCGGTGGAGGCTCCTCCTTCTTGTTTCCATGGAGATGTTGCTCCTTTGGGTGTATTATTTCACAGTATGGCATTAAACACATCTAACCCTCAGAATGAGCTACATACAGTGTCTTTAATTATGTGCAGCACTTTAGAAAGTAGTCGTAGTTTGTCTGACGCTGTTCAAATTAATTGCCCCTAAAGGGATAAATAGAGTCATGTACTGAAGTTAGGGCTGGGTGATATGATAAAAATTGAATCGTGAGCTGGTCCCTGTGACAATCTGCTATTTTTGTGAAATCGACGCATCGTGATTCATTGTTTTTCTGTCTTTAATGCAGCTGTCTGTTCAAATACACTTTTTCTCCTGTTGTTTAGCCTCTGTAGTCTCTGAGCAGATGACTTTATTTACCTCTTAAAGGCCAGAGCTGCACAATTAAACCAAATCAACACAAAAAGCGCGACCAAAAGCAATAAAAATGCGCTCAAGAGCAACCAAAACGCGCCTGCAAACAAGAAACACAACTCGAGAGCGACAAAAAAGTTATTAAAAAACAACAAAGACTCATTTAAATATGACAAACACAACTGAACATGACAAAAACTAAAAAGCAACTAAACAGAATCCTATTATTTAAACCTAAATCGCAAATCTAATCACAATCACACTGGTCAGAAAAATCACAATTATATATTTTTCCTAAATGGTGCAGCGCTATTAAAGGCGACAGAAAAATACAAAGTGAACATGAATCGAGACAAAATCGAAATCATGATCTGGCCCCAAGAAAATGGTGATAATCAATTTTTGTCACATCGCCCAGCTCTAACTGTTGTAGTAGTAGTAGCAGTAGCAGTAGCAGTACCTGGGCAGGGCTTGAGTTTGCAGATGAGCACAGTCTCTGGCTTGTCCTCTGCACAGTCTGCGATGGTGTTGTCGCTGGTTTTGCACACGACCTGCCGCTGCTGGATTCCCTCTCCACACGACACCGAGCACTGACGAAGAAACAACAACTAAGAGCCACTCCTGAGGAAACGAGCTACAGATAAGTGTTTAAAAATGAAAAAAATGTTAGAGTGGAGACAGTTTGTGTGGTGTTTTGGCAGGAGTCTGATTCTAAACCGTGGAGCTTCTGTGCTGCTTCTGTTTGCTTTGATTCAGAAGAAACTCAGAGAAACCAAGTAAAATATGAAATATACACTCTAAATGTATCTGGCATGTCTTTTGTTCTTTGTTTATTGTTCTCTCTCTGGTTTTGTTCTTTTAAAATAAAAAATAAAGATACTGTATATACATCTTTTTAAAATTATAACTATGCTTTAAAATGTGTATTGTGATTATAGACTGTTGGTAGTTTCATGTACTTATATTCAAGAGTTCATTTTTCTTCTAACACCTTATTCTATACAGATGGATTTTCCCTGATGTCATATTTCTGGGTGCGCACAATACAAGAGGTTTCTCACTTTATCCTGTGAATCGTGGCAAACGCTAAAGTAAACTGTTTTTTCTGCATTAATTTCTCTTCTCTGTGTTTTTACATCTCGTTGTGAAAAGCGTTGCATTTGGATTGAGTTAGATGCTGGAAATATAATATTTTGTGTCTTTAATAAACAGCTGATGCTAACGGTGTGCTTTGTTTTGCTAAGTTTGTTAGCTCAATGGATAAAGTTATCGTCAATGGAAATACAGTGGTTTGTCACAAGATCAATTCGTTTGGTGAAGAATAATTATTTCAGTTTATATCGGCTTTTTTTTTGCCGTTTAGTTCTCATCTAAGCCGTGCTCTCTCTTTCTAAAGCGAGCCAGAACCTTCTGGAGCTGGTGCCGCTAGTTTCTGCCTCTTTGAATAATTGAAATAAAGTCAAGCTAATGACGAGCACGAGTGATACACATTCGTCATTACTGAAACTGGGGAATGGCAGGGACAAAACCAAATCTACAAGCAGCTCCTGGACCCCCCCCCCATTTAAGACCACGCCCCTCACCTTAGACCATGCCCCTCACCTTAGACCATGCCCCTCACCCTGGACCCCGCCCCTCACCCAAGACCACGTCCCTTATCTGAGACGACCCCCCCCTCACCTGAGACCACGCCCCTCATTTAAGACCACGCCCCTCACCTGAGACGATCCCCCCTCACTTGAGACCACGCTCCTCACCTAAGACCACGCCCCTCACCTAAGACCACGCCCCTCACCTGAGACAATCCCATTCAGCTGAGACCCCACCCCTCATCTAAGCCCCGCCCCTCACCTGAGACCACGCCCCCGTCCTCCACTGGGCGGGGCACAGCGTCTGGTTGCACGCTCTCCTGGTGTCGGGCCGCTCCTGGGTGCAGTGTTTGCTGTGGACGGGCCGCTGGGTGCTGTTGTGGAGCGCCTGCATGCACTGCACCGCCCTGGTCTGGTATCCCAGCTTCCCACAGGACTTACTGCAGGGGCCCCACGCCTCCGCCACCCACCTGAGGGACAGAGAGGACAAGAGACACAGTCAGAGCAGGAGCCAAGCGGGGGCTGATCACGGCTCCGATTGGTCCTCACGTGGGCGGGCTGCACTCCTGGTTGTTGCAGCGTTTGCGGATGGGTTTGGGCTTCTTGCTCGTCTCGCAGAAGTTACGATGGACCAGGCGACTGTCACTCTTTCGACGGCAGCCATATTTGGTGTACTGGATACCTGAAAGAGGAGGTGGACGAGGGTGTGAGGAGGTAGGGCTGTAAGGACCTGCCCCGTCAACCAATTAGTCGACTAAAAGAGGGTGTGGCCAAAATACATCAAAACTAAGAAGTATCTCCATGTATCTGACCCAAGCAGCACAGGAGTTCATGCAAAAATAACAATTTATACAGAAAAGTACTAGTAAACAGTGTATTTATATGTAAGTTACTCTAAAATCTTCAGCTAACTCACTCCACATCTTCTTGTTTTTGCGACATAAATTTGTTGAATGCAAACAAAACTAATAAAAATGTTGATCGACTGAACGACTAAAGGATTACAGCCCTATTAGGAGGTCTTCTCTGGACATTTGAGCGTCATTCCTGTGTGGAACTCAAAACAACGCGTCTACTTCAAATACTAGAACACTACGGGAGTTTTCTGGAGGAGCGTCTGACACCAGGCAAAGTTACAGGTCAGATCTGTGGAGAGGCGACCATGCTTACACTGAGAACGCGCGATAAAAATTGAGCCCCAAATATTTTGTCATATATTGAAGTCAATACAGGAATTATGACTGGCCGACTGAAACCTTGGAACAATCCAGCTTTCAGTGACAGGTGAGTTTACCACAGAAATTAAGGCGAGACACACCAGGAAACTTTTTCAATTTCTTGTTTTTTGGTCAGTTTGCTCTCAACATATCGACTTTCATCTGTAAACAACAAACTTGTCCAATCTGCTGCTAAAAGTGTTTTGTTATTTAATTTAATCCATTTCATCCATAGATTTCTCTGGGACATTGTAACGTCAAAAGTTGTTTCAATTTTTGGTATTTTTCTTCCACAGAAGCATAAAGATCAGCCTTAAAGTAGCTCCTACACCAAACTACAACCTGGGACTGAACGAGATTTTGACAGAACGTAGAGCAGGGTTCGTTGATATCTAATTCTACGCCTGATTTAATTGTTTAAGTCTAAAATAATGACGCCAATTTTCAATCATATCAAATAAATTCAAAATTGCCTCTGTAATTAAAAAAAATAACTAATGTGTACAAAATGAACTAACAAAGTTAAAGCTGGTTCTGTCCATTTTTCAGGTTTATATGTCCCAAATATGTGTAATTTTGACAATTTTTACACACAAAATGCCATATTTCTCTATGAAAACATGACATGATTAAAAAATTGATATCTTTTAAATTTTAGATTTTTTCCTTTTCACCTGCAGCGTCTCATCTTAAAGGACAACAACAACTAAGTTATTTTCTGCAACCAATTATCTTTTATTAACGTCGGACCAAATGGCACGGTGCAGTAATGAGGTCGTAGAATTAATTTTCTGAAGCTGAATTAGTTTATATGACCTTTCGCTCTTTTATTATCCGCGATAAAATGTGTTCCATTACGTCTAAAAATATCACTGATTGCCGCGGTTGAATGTGAGGACGTCTAATGTCTCTGCAATAAGCCCAGGGCCTTTGAAATAACAATTTAAACAGAAAATGTCTCCTTTGTGGGGTCACACAAGCAATCATGTCAAACATTACTACAAGCAATACTACTGTTACTATTTGTACTATGGCAACTGCTATTTCTACCACAACTTCTACTTCTACTGCTCTTCTGTATTACACTATATTCAAAACAGAGCCGAAAGCAACCAGAACTACTACAACTACTTGATTATTACTATTCAATTTTTTTAATTTATGAAGGAAATTTGGAAATAATAAAATGTAAGTTTCATATACTTTGTTACAAGCAGAAGTAATTGTACAAAAATAGCAGCAATGATGCTTTATAATAAGTACACTTAATAAAGACAAAACAGACTTAATTCATGAAGAATGAACGAATTGCTCATAAAGAATGGTTCAGACTGACTTAATTAGTTCTGCAAGACTCCTCAATGAAGTAATTCCTGAGGTTAAATCATTCATAAAAACATTTGATCATTATGAATTATGTCTTTGTTCATGCTTTATTAAGACTACAACCTACTACTACAACTTCTACTACTGCTAAAAATATTACTACTACTAATAATAATAATAGAACTATTACAACTACTACAACTACTGCTAGAACTATGACAACAACTACTACAACTACTTCTACTACTCCTACAGCCGCTCCTACTACTCCTACTCCTACTCACACTCCCACTAGTCCTACTAATGCTGCTCCTCCTACTAATCCTCCTACTCATAATCCTACTACCTCACCTACTAATCTTACTACTCCTAAACCAACTACTTATCCTACTACACTACTCCTACTATTCCTACGCCTTCTCCTCCTACACCAACTCATACTCCTCCCACGTCTACTCATACTCCTCCCTCGTCTACTCCTCCCACGCCTACTCATACTCCTCCTACTCATACTCCTCCCACGCCTACTCATACTCCTCCCACGCCTACTCATACTCCTCCTACTCATACTCCTCCCACGTCTACTCATACTCCTCCCACATCTACTCATACTCCTCCTACTCATACTCCTCCCACATCTACTCATACTCCTTCTCCTACGTCTACTCCTTCTACGCCTACTCATACTCCTCCCACGTCTACTCATACTCCTCATACTCATACTCCTCCCACGTCTACTTATACTCCTCCTACTCATACTCCTCCCACGCCTACTCATACTCCTCCTACTCATACTCATACTCCTCCTACTCCTCCCACGCCTACTCATACTCCTCCCACGCCTACTCATACTCCTCCCACGCCTACTCATACTCCTCCCACGCCTACTCATACTCCTCCCACGCCTACTCATACTCCTCCCACGCCTACTCATACTCCTCCCACGCCTACTCATACTCCTCCCACGCCTACTCATACTCCTCCTACTCATACTCCTCCTACTCATACTCCTCCTACTCATACTCCTCCTACTCATACTCCTCATACTCATACTCCTCCCACGTCTACTCATACTCCTCCCACGTCTACTCATACTCCTCCCACGTCTACTCATACTCCTCCCACGTCTACTCATACTCCTCCCACGTCTACTCATACTCCTCCTACTCATACTCCTCCCACGCCAACTCATACTCCTTCTCCTACGTCTACTCCTTCTACGCCTACTCATACTCCTCCCACGTCTACTCATACTCCTCCTACTCATACTCCTCCCACATCTACTCATACTCCTTCTCCTACGTCTACTCCTTCTACGCCTACTCATACTCCTCCCACGCCTACTCATACTCCTCCCACGCCTACTCATACTCCTCCCACGCCTACTCCTACTCCTCCCACTCATACTCCTCCCACGTCTACTCATACTCCTCCTACTCATACTCCTCCCACGCCTACTCATACTCCTCCCACGCCTACTCATACTCCTCCCACGCCTACTCATACTCCTCCTACTCCTCCCACGTCTACTCATCATACTCCTCCCACGCCTACTCCTCCCACGCCTACTCATACTCCTCCCACGCCTACTCATACTCCTCCCACGCCTACTCCTACTACTCATTCTCCTCCCACGTCTACTTATACTCCCACTCATACTCCTCCTAGGCAAGGAAAGTTTATAGTATATGTAGAGCACAATTTGTACACAAGGCAGTTCAAAGTGCTTTACATAACAGGAAATACTGCATTAAAATAAACAAACACGTAAAGACACACAGAATGATCCTCCTCCTCCTCCTCCCCCGCCACAGACTGACCTCCCCCGCAGGGCTTGGAGCACTGGGACCAGCTCTTCAGGGCCCACTCGTACGTGTCCAGTTCGGCTAAAAGCACGTTGTTGTTGGTGATGAGCGGCAGCAGGTCCTCGTGAATGATGTACTTGTACGTCAGGCTGATCTTCACCTCCTCTTCTTGGGGAATCACCTGGAAAACAAGACAAAAGGTCAAATAAATCAAACGGCAGCTCACAATTTGCACTTAATCCATTAAATTGGTTTTAGTCGCGGCACGCTTTTTTAGTTCTGAAGATACATTGGCACGTGAGCTACTAAAACATAACCAAATCAGACCTTTTAGTTTAAAAAAAAAAGAGGCAAATAATGTGCAATTATCTTGTTCTCTTTTGCAGTACAGAAGTATTTTCAAGACACTCCAAAATGGCACATTGTTCAATTCAATTCATTTGTTAATCCAAATCTGATACTTCTGCAAGGCACACATGACAATACTACAGTGTACCCTGACACACTGGATGAAAATCAAGGCACTAAATAATTGTTAATTAATGGAGCTGCATCCAAAGAAAAAAAAAAGACCTTACTCCAATACGTATTCATTAACCCCTTGATTTTCAACTAGTGCGCCAGGGAACACTAGTGTGCCTTGAGGTGTTGCCAGGTGTGCCATGAAAAAATGTCCAATTTGGATTCACACGTGGATTTTGAATAAAAATGACCCTTTTAGAGTGACCTCAAGAAAGCAAAATGACCAGAAATTCACAAATTTAAAGAACAGACACGGACATTACCTGCATTATACACCAGATATAAAAAGTGGTGTACTGTGGTGTCTTTACAACTACAAAAAGTGTGCCACGACTCAAAAGAGGCTGAAAATCACTGCATTAACCAGCTCGTTTGGTTAAAATGATACCGCCATGTACTGTCTGCTTCATTATAACGTGTTTAAATGACGGTTCTCCAAATGTTCTAATGTGACAAAGTTTAGAGAGAGGGCACCTGTGGTAAATATTTATGATAAGTTTGATGATGATAGTTGCAGTTTGAGAAGAAATTTTGACAAGAAAAGGGTTAAAATGACAGGAAGTAGTGCTGAGTTCTACGGAATCCCTCTGTGACGTCATCAAAAAGCGACGCACCGTTGAAAACACAGACAATTTACACACAACTGAGACCATTTTTGACAGTTTACGCCATCATTCAACAAAATGAAGTCACTGTAGGGTTTTTATTATTTGTCAAATCATAATTATTGTGTCATTTATGGGGATTTCGGCCCTTGTTTTCAAAATGGTTGCTAGGTAACAGCTGTTGCATTACCTCCAATTTTGTCACATTTCCTGCTCATGTCCAACCAGTAAGTCAGTGCTTCCCAACCAGGGGTACAGGGACCCCAGGGGGTACGTGAGGAACTACCAGGGGGCACTAGAATGGTTTTAGGTTTTAAATGAAGATTAAATGTACTTTTATCTAAATTAAAAAGTCATATTAGTTGGAAATTTAGCATCTTTTTGGAGCATCTTGGACCATAAATATAATTAAATTCAAAAATATAACTGTAGTAATTGACTATGTGATTACTAAACCCATTTATTTGCCTGAAACTCACGTTAAGGGGGTTCTTAGACTTTTACGGAATAAAAAAAGTTATATTACTTGTAAATTTAGCATATTTTTGGAGTTTCTTGGACCATAAATATAATTAAACCTAAACTATTATAGTAATAATTGACAATATATGACTAGTAAACCCATTTATTTGCTTGAAACTCCAGTTAAGGGGTGCTCTGAGTGTGAAACAAAGCATTCAGGGGGAACCACTGCAGTAAGTAACATTTAAAAAATTACAAAAACTACCAAACTGGGAAAAATAAGCAAAATGTTCAGTAAAATCTTAAATATTATCTTTTTTTTTCGAATTTTGACAATGAAAACGATGAAAAAAAAAAGCATATATAATGAAACGAAAGACTGAAGGTGTTATTCTAGCGTTTCTATTTTTGGCGGGCCGTGTAGACGCGCCCGGTGTCCGCTCTCACCAGGACTATGATGCCCTCGTGCAGGGGGCCGCTGGTCTTGAGCGTCTCCTTCTCCCCCTCCATGGCGTACTCCCACTCCAGGCCGTTCTCGATGAAGGTCCGGGCCGCCGCCTCCTCGCTTTTGCCGTTCAGGATGAAGTTTCCCGTCACCTGGTTCTTCACGGCTGCCAGAGAAAAGACGGGGTTTTTACCGACGTTTTAAACAGTCTTTAGAAAGTGTGAGATGTTTTTGTTGCCGTTATCGCGCTACAAGTTGTGTCGTATGGACATGACAAAGGTACGTATTGTTCCTTTAACTTGTAGCAGTAAATGACATTTTTATTTTGCCAATAGACTAGTTCTGGGTTATACGGTGATAAAAATCGAATCGTGAGCTGGTCCCTGTGACAATCTGCTATTTTTGTGAAATCGACGTATTGTGATTGAGTGTTTGTGTCTTCAATGCAGCTGTCTGTTCAAACACACTTTTTCTCCTGTTGTTTAGCCTCTGAAGCCTCTGAGCAGATGACTTTATTTACCTCTTAAAGGACAGAGCTGCACAATTCAATGAAATCGACACAAAAAAGTGCAACCAAAAGCAATAAAAATGCACTCAAAAGCAACCAAAACGCCCCTGCGAACAAGAAACACAACTCAAGAGCGACAAAAAACGTGACAAAAAATGACCAAGACTCATTTAAATATGACAAACACAACTGAACGTGACAAAAACTAAAAAGCAACAAAACAGAATCTTATTTTTCAAACCTAAATCGCAAATCTAATCTTAATGGCACTGGTCAGAAAAATCACAATTAGATATTTTTCCTAAATCGTGCAGCTCTATTAAAGGCGACAGAAAAATACAAAGTGAACATGAATCGTGATAAAATCGAAATCATGATCTGGCCCCAAGGAAACCGTGATAAACATTTTTGGTCATATCGCCCAGCTCTACTATAGACCATTCTCAATTGTCTTCACTAATTACATAACTTTACAAAATTATCGTTCGCGGGGGTAAAGTTTGTAGTTTTTTTCACCTGAAACTCATTCTGTCCGCCTTCAGAAGCGCCACTGTGTATTTACAATCGAAAACGTGAGAATGGTCCGTGTTTGTTGATTTTTCATTGATTAAAGGAACGATACTGCGCATTTTTTATATCGTTATTGGCCTTTAAACATTCTCTTGAGTATCGCAAGTTTGGCCTCTCGTGTTTTAGAACAAAAATAAAAGTTAGTCTTGTGTAAATGTTGTATCTTGGCTGTTTTCTACGGCATATTCTGAGTTTAGGCTCCATCTACTGGCTGCACAAGCTAATTACTCCAGAGGCTAATGCTAGCCTGAGATGCTAATTAGCCTAACAGTGGCAGAGTCCGGCGATGATTAGTGACATGATTACTATGATATTTTTACAAAATTTTACCCAAATAAAGCTGAAGTGAAGGCGTTTGATGACGTCCAGGTGGAGGATATTTATACATGATCAAGCGTTTTAATCGAAAACACACAATTTACATGTTTCCTGGCCCATTTTTGTGAGAAACCTGCTCTGTCGGAATAAGAAAACCTCTTCTTTCAGCAGAAAATGTTGTTTAAGTAGATTTGTTGATAATTGTTAAGTCAAAATGGCCTTGAGTTGCTAAGAAAATGTATATAATATTGTAAAATCTTCATTTCCCAGAAAGAGTTAAACATGTGCTAGAAAAGCAGGTTTGTGTTTGACGACAGGTGAACCAGGTCTTTATCTGCCTCAGCTTTGTTTGTAAGGTTTTCAGCCTTCTACTTCTAATTTAAGATTATTTTGGTAATCGATTAGTCAAGAGATTATTCTTTCAATTAATCGATTAGTTGCTTAGGAGTCGAAAGGCCTGTGAACAAGAGATTTGTATTCAATTTTAGTCAAATAAAGCCACAATGAAGGCATCTGACGACACCGTGGTTGGGAATATTTATAGCTGAACAAGGATTTTAATCAAAAACACACAATTTTCATGTTTTTTGTGTCATTCCTGCTCCGTCCGAGTCATAAAACCTCTTCTTTGAGCTCACAGAATGTTTTGGAGTCTGTGTATAGACCAATTGACAACCATTTCTATAATCGATTAGTTGCTATTTTAAAATTCAGAATATGCAACAAATCATCTTCCACAGGCAAAGCAACAGCATCTCCACAGAGACGAGCAGAAACATTATATAGATCCCCTTTAATCAGAGCATCTTAAGTTTAACCTTTATAAACCCCTGTCAAGGTTTGAAAATGACGTTTGAAGTGCGCTCCGTCCACAGAGCTTCAAACCAAAGTCTATTTCCCAACATTAGTGAATCTCCGATGTGTGTTTTTGTTATCACATTTCCCCCGCGCCTCGTTAAACCTCCATCAGACCTCGTTTCAGACCCACGCGTGCCCTTTGAGCGTTTCCCTGCAATTAAAGCGGCGTGAGTCAGAGCCCAGTCACGTGATCCTCTGACTCTCGCATCAAAGAACCGGCGATCACACGTGTGTTTGTCAGAGCGTTATGCAGACGTTATTCACCTTATTCAGCCCCGCCCACTTTTGCCTCTTTTTGCCACAGATCGCACGTCTGTTGTAAACGCACTTCCGTTTGACGAGAACTCCGTTAAAGCTAATGATGAACGAGGGAAAAGTCTCACCGCTAAAATGTTACATAAAGTAGATTGATTTGTGTAAAATGTTTAACCCCTTATCAATCCGGGTGATTTTGATGAAATTGTCAGTGTTCTAACCTCTCCAAATTAAAATGATTACCATTATTGAATCCTAAGGGTCACACACTCAAGTTTTTTTTTTTTTGGAAGGTAACCCCCTAAAGTTTTACCCACAGTTGTCAGAATCACAGTAAATATGTTTTGTAAGGAGATATACACTTTGGAAAACCCCCCAAAATGTGTTTTTTTTTTCCTCGCCTAATTTTTTTTGTGATTATAGGGGTGAAGAAAGCAGCAGAATGTAGCTGAGGCCTGAAACACATTATGTCTCAATGGGAAATCTTGTTGACTACTTATATTTCAAATCTGATTAGATTATCTGTAAAAATGAGCATTTACTACTCATTTTTATGCAAACATATTTAGGCGTTTTATAGAGGGACTTTGATTTATCCAAACTTATCCAAAACCTATCCAAATGGAGATGTTTGGAAAACGTATGGAAAAAATGCAGTAACTTTGGAATGCTTCAACCTACAGACATCAATGAGGGCTCTATAGAAAGGAGATTCTTCAGCTGCACACTTTATAGCCATGATTAGTTATGAAAATGTATATTACCTCATAAAACAAAACATGGAACATGTATTTTGTATAAAAAGTAGTCAAAACAAGTTGTATTAGCCAAAAATATATGTATATTTACAATATTCAGCAAAATAACACTCATACAAACTTCATAGAAGGCAATCAGCTCATGAGACAAATCAACTGCACCCATGAACCTAAAGGAAAAGCACAAGTATGTGAGAAATAAACAAGTATGAAATCAACATGGGATAAAGTCATATAATATTACATTATGTGTACATACTTGTTGCAGTCTTTGATGGCTGGAGGTATCACACATCTGTCTGTTCTTTCTCTTGTCTCAATCTGTGGCCTTTTTGAAAAGGAAGGACCAGGTTCTTGGTCAAGCTCAGGTTCTGATGTAGGTCTAGAGTGAAATCAAGAACAAACAACAAAAAAGTTATTCTATGCTTATGATCCATTGTTGTAGTGGTAAAATACACACCTCATAATTACATTTAATTTTAACATTCCACCATTTATCTGCCTAATCAGGCCTTCACTCACAATACATTACATCAAATTCTATATTTACAAAATGAAGTCACTTACTCCACGCCTCTCCCCACACGCACAGCCGTGCGCAACCGTATCTTTACTGGATGTCCAAGACGCCTCCGTCCTGCGCACACGTGAGATGTTAACGTCAGCTCATCTTATATTTCCATCACGCAATGTCAATAAAGTGTAAACTAAACCAACCCTTACCTATGAGAAAGTTCGTTCCGTGGAAATGTCCGGGTCCGCGGTGGCCAGGAGTCCCGTTATCCAAACTGGATCGCAAAAGTTTGACTTTCGGTCGAGTCACGGCTTTTACAAACTTTGTCCAACTCCTCAATGTGTGTATTTATGCTTATCTATCCGCTGTGTCATGTTTATAACTCAAAAACAGCAGCGCGTAAACCATGCGTAAATTACGCACGGAGCTGTTTCACTCGGCTTCTCCGCGTTACGCGCAGTTCCTGGAAGCGCTATCAGCAGAAAAACATATCTTTCCACACCTCTTTCTTTTCAGCTGCTCATTGGCTGTTAGCCTAATCCATCACTGACAACGTGCAATGTGACTGGTTCATACAGGAGGGGCGAGACTTGTGCGTAAACGTGGAGAAGTCTGAGGCAATGATTGGCTCTACAGGGGTCCTGTGTCCTCCCAACCCCTGCTTATTGGCCAAACGAAGTGTCAATCAGAAGCTAAGGGTCCCGTTTAGCATTGGATAGCACAGTTTATGCCATCTGAAGCATCTTCTGCCTGAAATAACCAATAAAAATGAAGAAAATGGCGTAGTGGATGTCACGTTTGGAAGACTTTATTGCTGTATTTTTGCCACGGAGGATCTAACACATGTTGTGGACCTTATCATTTTACTGGATTATATTTACTGGACCTGTACTGGACAGAATGAGACCAATCTCGCCGGGAACTATGGACATTTGACTTCACCAGAGCTATCAAAGGTAAGGAACGTCAAATCGCAGCTTTTTTCTTTTCTGCAAAAACGGCGTTACTGTCCGCGCTGTGATTATCGCGCGTGTAAATTGTTTGCAGAATCAGAAAGACGAGAGTTTAAGCTTTCATTTGATGTGTAGATTGTGTATGTGGAGGCGGAGGTGCCGTATTACACTGTTATGCCGTAGTAAAGTTGTGGTCACGGCCCGCTCAAGCCCCGTCGGAATGGGAACTACTGAACACGAGCAACAACAAGTCAACAACGCACCGATTTCCTGAGACCTGAAAACGGCTTTTTAGTCCATGTAGAACTTATTTTCTGTTGAGCTCGTCTGCTCCGTGTGAACTACAACGGAAACAAGACGGCGGCGCGTACGGCAACTTCAGGAATAAGGTGAATAGAAGGGCAAAGGGCCTGTGGAGCTCAGGGTGGCTTTGCGTCTTTGCACTGGCTTCCTTTAAGATTTTGTGTTTGTTTCTAAAGCTTTGAATGGACTGACCCGCGGTACATCTCAGACCTCGTTCAGATTTACACTCCAGCGCTCTGAGGTCCGAGGGCCAGCTCCAACTCATGGATCCAAAGACCAGAGGGGGCGGGGTCTTTTCTGCAAACTCTGGAACACTCCGCCTTGTCCGAACGTGTTTTAAGGCATAATTTTCTGTTTTTTGGTCAGTTTTCTCTCACTCTTCTCGACGTATCGACTTTCATGTGGAAACAACAAACTTGTCCAGTCTGTTCTTAAAAATGTTTTAATCCACTTCATCCATAGATTTCTCTGGGACATTGTAACTTCAAAGGTCGTTTTCTTAAAATGCATTTTTCTAGTAGATCCTACACCAAACTGTACAACATTTTGATGAAACGAACAGAAGGATTTTTTGATATTTAATTCTAAAACAGGTTTATTGAAGTTTTAAGTAAAAAAAAAATGGCATTTTCAGTCCAATCTAGTTTACTTTAAAACTAAATAAGAAATCCAAAATCTATGTGACAAAATGTACCAAGAAATTTAAACCTGTTTCTGTCCATTTTTCTGTTTTAAATGTCCCAAATATGTGTATTTTTGGCCGTTTTTTCACATAAAATGCCTTATTTCTACATGAAAACATGACATGGTGAAAAACTTGTAATTTTTTTTTTCTTACATTTCAGCTCATTCAATGTTTTGGAGTCTGTGTATTCACCTTATTCCTGAAGTTGTCGTATGCCCTGCCGTCTTGTTTCCGTTGTAGTTTACATGGAGCAGACGAGCTCAACAGAAAATAAGTTCTACGTGGACTAAAAAGCCGTTTTCAGGAAATCGTTGTGTTGTGACTTGTTGTTGCTCGTGTTCATTAAACATTTTACACAAATCAATCTACTTTATGTAACATTTTAGCGGCAAGACTTTTCCCTCGTTCCCTCGTTAGCTTTAACGGAGTTCTCATCAAACGGAAGTGCGTTTACAACAGACGTGCGGATCTGTGACAAAAAAACGGAAGAAGTGGGCGGGGCAGAATAAGGTGAATAGACAGTTAACAATTACTCGATTTTTTAATTAGTTGACAACCATTTCTATAATCAATAAGTTGCGATTAATGGATTGACTTGTTGCAGCCCAAATCAACATTGTATTATTGACTTATTTGGAGCACAACGGATGATTTAATGTATGTGTAACAAAAACCCTGATGGTTTTTGTTTTCGTAGCATCGGAGGTGGAGGAGGCGTCTCACCGATTAAATGCGGCGAAGTCTCGTTCTCCTCGATCACGATGTGCCGAGCGCCCATGGGGATGTCGAACATTTTCAGCATTCCTGAAGAAAATGAATGAAAAAGGGTCAAGACGGGTCAAACGTTGTGGGTTTTTTTACATTTGTGCGTGTTTAAGCCTCGATGCAATCTCTACTTTAAAGGTGCACTATCAAAGCAACAACATCTCCACCAGAAACGTTTCACAGTGCACCTTTAAATAACCTGAATTAACATTTTAGACAATGGAGCCGGTCGTAAGATAAGATACGATCATAATACTGTGAGACTTTACTGGTTAAATCCTTAATTATTCTGCTTTTTATTCATAATTTTATTGGTAATGAACAGCTTTGTGAACTAGAACTAAACTAATTTTCTTTGCACCCGTTAAACTCTTTCAAACATGTTTATTTTCAGTCGGCTCATGACCCTAGTTGTCATCAAAGTGGGACGAGATCACAGAGTTTGAGAGAAAAAACAACTGGTTTCGCTTAAGATCATCAAAGTTGAGGAAAGCCTTAGTTCTGTTTTGTTTTCTCATGTCTTTAAACACTTTGAATACTTATTTTTCGCAGACTTTGACGACGTTTTTATCAGTAACTGTTGTATTCCAAGAGGATATTTGACTGAATGAATCTGATGACGTAAAGTGCACATGACAGGTTCAACTACACATTTCACTCAAAGATAATGAACATAATTATATTTATTTTGCCTGTTTTTCCCCAATTTTGGTCAAGTTTATAATGTTGTTTAAAGGGCGTATGACAGGTTTTTATGATTTTCTAATTTTGACTTTATTCAGTGCATTAATACCTGTTGTAAATATAAATTATAGTTTTACACCAATCAGGTCGCTGTTTGTGAAGAAAAGTTGAAACAAATGTTAAAGTAAACAAAACTGATGACATCACACTGGGGAGACAAAGGTTATGCATAATTTACACAAAAGAAACTCATTTTTTGATTCTTTAAACATTGATTCAACAAGGTAAAGGTGTTCACGTGTATTTTCCTTTGTGAAAAAAAAAAAAAAATCTGTGACATTAGAGGAGTTTTGGTGCACTGTACAGTATGGTAATTTCTCAGTGTGATGTCATCATTTACAACCAGGAAGTAAAATTGAAAACCTAAAAAAATAGCTAAACTGGGAGTAAAATTTGTAAATATTTTAGCAGAATTTGAAATATATTTATCTTAACTGCATTTTAACTACACGCTTTAACGCTGGTTGGTTGATAGAGCTAATTCCACAGGTGTTACCATAGCAACCAGACTGTAAACAAGGGCCAAAATCCATATAAATTACTTAAATAGTTATGATTTGACAAATAATAATAATAATACATAACACCTTTTTTGTTAAAGTATTGTTTAAATTGTCCGAAAAATGTGTCCGTTGTGTGTAAGTTGTCTTGTTTTAAATGATGTCGCTTGTTGATGACATCACACTCTGTGTTAGAACTCAGCTCTACTTCCTGTAACTTTAAATGTTTTTTCCTTCACAAATTGCAACTGGACTGATGTAAAACTGTTAAATATTTACCACAGGGACTAAACCACCAAACATGAAAATCAGTCATATTCACTTTGTTTTTTTATGGTTACTATAGCAACTTCAGAGCTTGCTTGAAAAAAGTGCCAAATTGGGCAATGACGAGGACCAAACTATTAGAGCTGCACAATTTGGGAAAAATGTCTAATTGCAATTTTTCTGACCGTTATTGTGATGAGATTTGTGATTTATGTTTTAATAATGGATTCTGTTCAAAGTTTACATTTTAAACACAACCAGGAGAATTGACAAAAGGACTGAAATGTTTTGTTGATTTTTGTCACATTATTGTGGTTTTATTTGTGCTTTTGATGCTTTTAGTCGCGTTTCTCTCGCTCTTATCTGCCTTTTTGTTGATTTCAGTCACGTTTTTGTCATATTTAGTCACTTTTTGTTGCGTCTTTCGAGCTATCGGTTGCATTTTTTACGCTTCTTTCATACCATGATTAACAATTCTTGCTTTCAGACTCGTTTTTATCACTTTTAGTCGCATTTTAGATGCTTATTTTCATACTATGTTTCAACAAATCTAAACTACAGGGTTAGCAGTTTTTATGCAGAATTATTGCGCTTCAAAAATTGTAGCCTTTGTGATTTGCTAACTGGGTCCATTCAAATTTACTATTTCGATTTGATTCGTTGAATTGTGCAGCTCTACAAACCAAGTCTACATCAGGACCAAACAAAGCCTGAGTTTATGTGTTTTCAACCATGTTTTTGTCACTTTTAGTCATGTTTTTCTTGCTTTCAGTTGTTGATTTCAGTCACGTTTTTGTCTCTTTAATTTGCGTCACATTTAGTCGCATTTTTGAGGCTTAGTTTCAGAAGATGCTTTAACAAATCTAAACTACAGGGTTAGCAGTTGTTATGCAGAATAAAAACTGGATATTTTGATGTTTTTGGAGAAATTATTGCACTTCAAAAATTGTAGCCTTTGTGATTTGCTAATTGGGACAAACATGCAGCCTGAGTTTATCCGTTTTCACCATTTTTTCCCCCCCATTTTGCACAGTATTTTACCGTTCTTCTTGGGCGTCTTGGTCAGGGTGAGCTTGACGGTCCGACAGTGTGAATTGTCGCCTTCGCAGACGCCGCACTTGTCCTCCGCTTTGTACGAGCCCACCTCCTTATCGCAGCCGACGTGCTGTTGAGCAAGACGACACAGGCAGTTAGACACTTTAACTCACGCGGCGGCTCGGAGATAAGAACGGCCGAGGGAGCGCAGGAAGAGCAGCAGCGGCGGACGACAAAACAGGAGCGCAGCCTTGGGTCGATACAGAACAAACACACAGACAAAATATGAGATTATTTCCAAAGTGTCATTGGGTTTTGTCCTTCGAAAACAAAAAAAAAACAAACTCATTCTGAATTACATCATCTTTTAGGACACTTTATTTCATGGAGGGATAGATTTTTCATATGGTTTTGTCCTTGGGGCCAGAAAAGTTTTTGAAATATGAAATAAAAGTAACACAAAAGGTTTTGACAACATCTGCAACTGAACCAGAGTTAAACCAGGTCTAAACCAAGACTAAACCAGAGCCAAACCAGAGCTAAACCAGAGCTAAACCAGGACTAAACCAGGACTAAACCAGGACTAAACCAGAGCTAAACCAGGACTCAATCAGGAATAAACCAGGTCTAAACCAGGACTAAACCAGGTCTAAACCAGAGCTAAACCGGGAATAAACCAGGGCTAAACCAGGACTAAACCAATAATAAGAGATAAAATACTTTTTATATTTTTGCAGATGGTTGAGGGCCGGATCATTTGCCTTGGAGGGCCTGACTTGACCCCCGGGCCTTAAGTTAAACAGCACTGCCAGGACCTTGGCTTTGAATTGGACCAAGAACTCTTTTCATTCAATTACGAACAAGCGCGAGAATTCTATACATGAACAGTGTTTGTTAAATGTCGAGCTGTTGTAATTCTCTACACTGCTTTTAAATAAAAAAGTGTAAATGTCTGTACTTTTGTTTTTTATGATGTTTTTATCCACACTTTGGCCCAGGTAACCTTGAAAAGATCTTTTGATCTAAATGTCCTGGTTAACTAAAGGTACAAACATTACTACTAAAGGTATTACTACTGATTAAAACAAACATTAAACACATTTGAAAATTGTAGTTAGAGCCGTGAATATGACAGTTAAAGCTGGGGTACCTGACTTTTTTGGGTGTAAATTAGTACATTTTGTGTTTTGTGTTTATGTTATGAAAGCAGCACTTTATGACAAATAATAGATCTCTATGTCCTGTCTGCATCTAATAATAAAGTATTTTGTCTCAAAGTAAGAGCTAAAAGCAGCGCTCTGATTGGCTGCGCTCGGGTGGTCCTCTCAGTTTCACTTTGTCGTCTGAAAAAAAGTGGTTTTAAAGCTGTGCACAGAATTTTAACAAATGTGCGTTATATTACATACTACTTCACTCAAAATAAGTCAAGATAATGCATGATTTTAACGTTTTTTTGTTTTCGTTTGTTTGCATTTTTGTTGCAACAATACTGAAACCCTACTGTGTAACATCTCCATGGAAACAAACAACAAATGACACACCACGCACCATTTACAAAGTGCACTTTAAGTCTTCGGTCGGTCGCTTGTTTATCCGCTCTCTTTTGCTCGTTCTGCGTCATTTGCTTCAGTTTACCTCTGAAATACTGTGTGATTTCTCATTAAATTAATTGACGATAAACATAAACATTCGCCCGCTGAGCTCGTCCAGTTCCAGCATGAATCACCGTCGCTTTCATCTCCAAATGTTATGTTCTGGTGACGCACAAAAGCAGCAGAAAGGAGTGCCATTAGTGACTCCATCAAGGACTCGCTTAAAAGTTTAACGACTAATTGTCTGACAGAGTTTGTACTGGAGTTTCGATTGATTTTTTCCAATTCCATTCAACCTGCTGTATTCAGTTAACCTTTTTCTGAGTAATGTAAAGGGAAAGTATGTAGCTTTTATTTTTTCTCGCTCAGAAAAACTCCTTTTACTCCGTACAGTGTGGTAAAAGAATCCATTTGTGAAAGAATTAGACTGAATAACATTGTAAAAGTCCCTCTGTTGGAGGAGAACCGTAGAAAAGCAGGGACAGACGTTTTTTATCCAATCAGGGACAGTGTTGGATGAGAACCATGTGGAAAGAACTGCCTGTGACTGCGCCAGACAGTTGTTTCTCTGTCATGGTTCGACATCACAGCGAGAGAAGAGACTTAATGAGTGACACAAGGGTAAAAGTTAATTCTAAAACACAGTCTTAAAAAGGTGAAAAACAGATCTAGTTCATTTTTAAATGTTTGCACAGGTTCAGTTGCAGCTTGTGCTTTCTGGGTGTCATAATTATTCACCATGATTTATGAGTTTATAATCTCACAAGGAGGCTAAAGAAGAGCTTACCGCCACAGTAAAGTTAACGAACATTAGCATGCAACATTAAAGGTCCCATATTCTGCTCTTTTTCCCTTCACACAGTCTATTCTAAGGGCTTTGTTGATAAATTTTTGCGTTGTGTAATATCCATAACATAACAGTTTCCAAAAAACACCCATTTCTTGTACTGGCCCCCCTCCTTGCAAAAGCAAACGGCTCACTCTGAGATCTGACCCCCCCGAACAGAGAGCAGAAACCCCCCAACCCGCGCGGCTCCCCCGCCCAACTCGTGCCGAAGCCTAGAGTGGAGATGGTGCATGCGCCGTGTGCTCCAGTAAACAGCGATACACAAACACTGAATAAACATTTTATCGTCCTGACGGTGCGTCGTGCTGAGTCCTACGTCCTGGATCTGACCTGGAGTTTGACGTGCTCCAGGGCCTCAACGACGGACGTTGCCGTTTGGTAAATAACAAGCTAACTCTTCTATCTGTCGTATCCATCGTGTAATTACTGTGTAGCATTAGCATTAGCTGTTTTTATTCTGCGGCTGCGCGCTTCCCGGAGGCGTGGCTTAAACACCGCGGCTTAAACACCGCGTCATCTTCTAAATTTAGCCAAAATTAGAAAAATCCTGCCCAGAGATGATGCCGAAAAACTCATCCATGCATTTGTCACATCCAGATTAGACTATTGTAACGCTCTGCTTGCAGCGTGTCCTAAAAGCTCTATAAGAAGCTTTCAACTGGTTCAAAATGCAGCAGCAAGATTATTAACAGGTACTAGAAAAAGAGATCATATTTCACCAGTGTTAGAGTCTCTTCACTGGCTTCCTGTTGAGTTTAGAATCAAATTTAAAATCCTCCTCCTGACTTATAAAGCTATAAACAATATGGCCCCATCCTACCTCAAAGATGCAATAGTAGCGTACCATCCAAACAGAGCTCTTCGTTCTCAAAATGCTGGACTATTGTTAGTCCCCAGAGTCTCTAAAAGCACAGTAGGAGGTCGAGCATTTAGCTACCAAGCTCCTATGTTATGGAACCAGCTCCCTGTTCATGTAAAAGAGGCCGACACAGTCTCTACATTTAAGACCAGGCTCAAAACGTTCCTCTTTGAAATAGCTTATGGTCAGGCCAGTTAGGAACAGAAATAAAAACCTACAGTTTTAGCTACGCTGCCCTTGGAGCAATTCTGCTGGGGGAAGTATGGCAGCTTGAACACTATCCTCTGGTTCTTCCTACTTTATCTATCAACAATATTTAATATTACTTCAACTGTAGTCTGTTCATTGCTGTTCACATGTTTCTCTTTCTCTCCACTTCCCCCGGGGAGTGGAGACTGTTTCAGGCACTGCGGCTGCTCCAGTGACGACCCCCCCACCCCCACCTGTCTGGACGATCTATGCGCCACCCGCCTGGACAGCTGGATTAGCCACACCTCGTCTGCCTGGACGAACTCCTTCTACTTTAGATGAACTGTTCCTCATCTCCTGCTGGAGGATCTCTCCACACTGGTGGACTGCTCCTCGTCCGCCTGGAGGAACTCTTTAAAGCCACCTCCCTCTTGAGTGGTTCTGGCTCCACAGTCCAAGTGGATGCGTCAGTCCTAGTTCATCTGCAGCCTGTCCGTCCGTGGGAGTAGGATCTCTCCTTCACTGTGGTTCTCCCTGAGGTTTCTACTTTTTCCCATGGGGTTTTTTGTAGTTTTTCCTCGCCGCGAAGGAGGGTCAAAGGACAGGGGCATTCTGGGACAGTTATCTGAACTGCTTTTACCTGTGGCCCATCGAGGCAACTGTTGTTGTGATTTTGGGCATTATAAAAATAAATGTATTTGATTTGATTTGATTAGTGAGGAGCCCCCGTCTGCTGCTCAGCCGAGGGGGACGGAAAAGACAGTTCTCTAGTGAAAACATGCGGGAATCAATCAAAAAACCACTTTGGGCACAACATACGAGGCCCAAATAGCACTGTGGGAAGGTTAAAACCTCTGAAAAGTCGATTTTGCATGTTATGGGACCTTTAATCAACATAACCTTAAAATCAAGACTCTCTGGGTGGACTGTCGTTCTGGGGTGTGAATGTTGGCACCTGCTGCTGTTCCAGTCCCTCTCTCTGTGTTATAATTGAAAATAATCTGAGGGTGTTATTGCAGTTGTGTAACTCACACCACATTGATTCCTCTGAATTGAGTTCCACACATTTATCTGAAAAGCCTCACTGAAAGCGATCAGAACGTTCACAGGCATCTTTCCCTCCACAAAAGCATAAACAGCATCTCTGTGCTCGTTTTTCAAGAACTGAGTTGTCTTTATTTCTGCTAAAATACGTCCAAAAAGAGGACGCTCTGGGACAGCTTTCCATGAATTCATTTGAACATTGTTTATTTAAACTGCTTTTCTACCAAGACAACAGCTGCTGTCATTTTGGGCACAACAAAAATACAAAAATGTATTGAACTGAATGTTTGTTCCTTTGGGCGCTTCATCTTTGGCTCCACCCAAACCACCGCTGCCCTGTGATTGGTCCAGTCTGTGCACATCAGACGCTTCAGTGAGAGCCTGAAGAGATGGATTCTCTGGAGTTTGAACTCACAAAAACCATGAAACTTTATCTTTCTGGCAAGTTTAAAGAGTTATCATTCAGAGTTCAAAGAGTGCATCGCTCCTTGTCCCACACATTCAGCAGCTCTCCTCAACAATAATAATAATAGTAATAATGGCTTACACTTGTGATGCGTTTTCAGACTTGTCAAAGTCTCTAAAAGTGCTCAACTGTAAAGCCACAGCTGTCCTGGGGCAGACTGATGGAAGCGAGGCTGACCACTCCCCCCTAGTAGTTGTAGTTGTAGTAGTAGTAGTTGTATCAGTAATAGTAATAGCACTAGTAGCAGTAGTAATAGTAGTAGCAGTAGCAGTAGTAGTAGCAGCAGCAGCAGCAGCAGCTGTAGCAGTAGCAGTAGTACTAGCAGTAGTTGCAGTAGCAGTAGTAGTACTAGCAGTAGTAGCAGTAGCAGCAGTACTAGCAGTAGCAGTAGCAGTAGCAGCAGTAACAGTAATAGTAGTAGCAGCAGAAGCAGCAGCAGCAGCAGCAGCAGTAGCAGTAGCAGTAGTACTAGCAGTAGCAGTAGTACTAGCAGTAGTAGCAGCAGCAGCAGTAGCAGTAGCAGCAGCGCTCCTCACCAGACACTCCCCTCGGGCGCACACGCTGAAGGGGTCGCTGTAGCTGCAGCGCGTCCCGTCGTGCATCACTTGGTTCATGGACACCACTTCCCCCGTCTCTTTGGACACACAGCTCAGCTCACACTTACGACTCTCTGAAACCAAACACACACCCACACCTTATCGTTCACGCGGCTTCATAAACACGCACGACGAAAAAAAAAAAGAGAAACAAAACATTTTCTGATTTCCTTTTTAAACTAAATTATAGAAAAACAGACGTAAAAAAAAAAAAACACTGCTGTTGAATTTCCACTTTAGAATTTCAGAATTTGTTTGGTGTAATTTAGTTTAAAGAGAAAATCAGAAAAACAAAACAACATTCTTTCTTAACGTAAAAATTTAAACGCAAACCATACACGGATTTTAACTTTACACAATATTTAGATTCATTAATGATGAAAAGCACGATGAATCATTCAAATCTGATTAATCACAGCCGTAATTTATCCACATTTACTACATTTTTGAGTTAGTTCTTTGACAGATCTAATGTAGCGGTGGAGTAAGTCCTATTTTCATCCAAGTTTAGAGCTGAAAAATTACTAGTTTAGAGAAAAAATACAGTTATAGTTTATGTTATGACCCCATTTAGATCTGGTGGTACTCGGAAAGACAAATATTTTTTCAGCGATACTTGGTACAGAATGTTTGAGAACCACATCTAACTGTGCCCCATTTAAAGTGCGCACAACAAGTTTGAACGATTTTCTAATTTTTATTTTATTTGGTGTATTATTACCTATTGTACACTTTAAAAAATCTAGTTTTACACCAATCAAGTTGTAGTTTGTGGAGAAAAATCTGTTGAAAATGATGACATCACACTGGAGACTCATTCCATCCAAAGGTAATGCATATGTACCATAAATAAACAACCTCTTTTACCCTTAAAACATTAATTCAACAAATTATACATACATCATTTGATTTGTCAAATAAAAACATCTGACATCAGCTGAGTTTTAGCCCAATGTACAGAGTAATTTCCAAGTGTGATCATCATTTACAACCAGGAAGTGATATAACAAAACAAAAAAATAGCTAAATCGGGATGAAATGTATTATTTCTTTTAGCAAAACATATTCATCTTGCTTATGTTTTAGTTACATGAGTAGTCCAACCTGTCATAGGCACTTTATTGTTACACACACTCAATTTCTTGCAACACCTGAAAAGTTTTAACACTAAGACCTGAAAGAAAACATCTATAGAAATGATAGTTTGCAGATTATGGCTAAAGATGTAAACTCAGAATCAACCCTTCCCTTTTCGACTACTCCCTCTGCCATTTTTGCTTCGTTAAGTTGCTTTCTGGCTGTAAAAGGTTGGACGCTCCAGATCTAAACGATGTCGTGTGTTGCCTGCAGTTCCGGCTCTCACCATCGGGGTGCTCGTAGGGCATCCAGGTGTGCTTGGTGTTCTTGTGGTACTTGTTGCTCCTCTGGGTGCACTGCTGCGCCCTGAAGTCCTCGTACGGCCCGGCGCACTCCTCCGTGTTACACATCTGATAGTCGAAGGCCGAGCCGGGACAATCTCTGCCGCCGTACGCCGGGCTGAGGACGAGAGGCAGAGGAAACAGTCATACTACGGACACAATATCGACAAATAGACATGTATACACAGCAAAAATGTATATCCAGCCTTTAAAATGACTTGAATTTATCATTTTTATTAGAAAGACCACAGGAAACAGTCATACTACGGACACTTTCTTGACTAATAGACATGTATACACAGCAAAAATGACTATCCAGCCTTTAAAATGACTTGAATTTATCATCTTTATTAGAAAGACCAGAGGAAACACTCATATTACGGACTAATACATATGTCTACACAGCAAAAATGACTATCCAGCCTTTAAAATGACTTGAATTTATAATTTTTTATCTGAAAGACCAGAGGAAACAGTCATACTACGGACAAAATTTCGACTAATAGACATGTCTACACAGCAAAAATGTATATCCAGCCTTTAAAATGACTTGAATTTATCATTTTTATCTGGATTTGAGTAGTTTCGACTTGAGTGATGTGGAATATTTCACTGGTTTTGAGGAATTTCTGATAGATCATGTGATGATTTACCTTAAAATAAGAAAATAAGGTACCATTTTATAATAACTACACCTCACTTATCCATAATAAAGGATGAACAAACTCTTAATTCATAATGGTCATAGTTTATTAAGCGTGATTCAGGCTTAGTAACTACTTAATTAAAGTCTACATGTCGGGTTATCATGATATTCTAATTCTGAGGGCACCTGTGGTAAATATTTATCACAGTTTTACGTCCCGGAGTTGCTGTTTGTGAAGAAATTTTGAAAAATAAAAATGACAGGAGGCAGTGCTGAGTTCTAAAACACAAGTCCTCTGTGATGTCATCAAAAAGCGACATGCCATTGAAAATAAAGTGAAAGTTAACGCTCGACTGACACATTTTTTAACAGTTTAAACAGTCATTCGACAAAATAAAGGTGTTATCAGGGAATATTATTTGTCAAATCATAAATATTGTGTCATTTATATGGATTTTGTTCCTTGTTTTCAAAATGGTTGCTAGGAAACAGTTGTTGGATTACCTAATCATCTAACTGTCATATTTGTGCTCGTGTCCAACCAGGAAGTGACATTATAAACTTTACAAAAACTGTCAAACTGGGGACAAATAGGCAAAAATTTAGTGAAGTAAAATATTGAAATCATGTTCACTATGTTTTAGAGAAATGTGACGTCTAACTTGAAACTTTAAGTTGAAAAAACACAAATATAAACATAAAATGCACCAGAAAAAATAGGAAATTGAATCAAATTGCTGCTGTTGATCAAAGACGAGCACATTTTCTTTATCAAATTCACTACATTTAACTTTTTTTTTAGTCCTTCAAAACTTTTACTCAAGTAGATTTTTCTATGTGCTACTTTTATCTTTACTTAAGCGATTTTTTTGCTCCTGTATCTGTACTTTTACTTAAAGTGCGTATGACAGGTTTTAACGATTTTCTCATTTTGAATTTATTTAGTGTATTTATACCTATTGTACATTTAAAAAAAAAAAAAAGAAGTTTTACACCAATCAAGTAGTAGTTTCAGGAGAAAAGTTGAAAAATTTGTAAAAAACTGATGACATGACACTAGGCAGACTCATTCCATCCAGAGGTCATGCATAATTTACCAAAAATAAACACCTTCTTTTACACTTAAAACATTAATTCAACAAAATAAAGGTGTTCACATATATTTTGATTTGTCAGATAAAAAAAAAAAAAAAGTTCAGTTTTAGCCCAGTTTACAAAGTAATTTCCCAGTGTGATGTCATCATTTACAACCAGGAAGTGATATTTCAAAACTAAAAAGTTGCTAAACTGTGATAAAATGCGTATTTTTTTGTGTGCAAAACTTTAAAGATATTTATGTTACCCGTATTTGACAGTCCAACCTGTCAGAGGCCCTTTAAGGTCCACTTTATCCACCACGGATGAGTTCATACACAAGACAAGCGCCAGAAAAGTTACGCAGTGCCCCTTTAAACTTGTCATTAGTCTTTTCCTTCATCGACGGCGTTCTCATTTCCCTCGCCTCTCGTTCCTAAATGATTATCTCCGTCAGAGTGTTTTGAAATGGGACTTGACTCGGGTTTATGAGCTGAGAGGCTGAAGTGTCCTTGAGTGTGAGGAAATTAAACAATCACCTCTCGACTTTGGAGGAAGCGCCTCGGGAGGGAGACTTAAGTGATTACTAAAGCCACTGCCAGGAGCCTGTCAACACCCACACTTCAACTCATGTGGTTTTTGTTGTTTTACTTTTTTGGAAACTTTTCAATGAGATTTGTTTGGCACTTACAAGGACTTTGAAGAGAAACGTAAAAGCTGCGGTCAAAGTACACTGAAAAAATGACTTCTAGACGAGTTAAAGGGCGTATGACAGGTTTTCATGATTTTCTAATTTTGACTTTATTCAGTGTATTAATACCTGTTGTAAATATAAATGATAGTTTTACGCCAATCAAGCAGCCATTTGTGGAGAAAAGTTGAAAAATCTGTTCAAAATTACAGGAAGTAAACAAACTGATGACATCACACTGGGGAGACAAAGGTTACGCAAACTTTTTGAATTTTTTTTTTACCTTTATACATTAATTCAACAAAATAAAGGTGTTAACATGTGTTTTTATTCGTAAAATAAACAAATCCGTGACATGTGAGGAGTTTTTGCCCACTGTACAGGATGGTTGCTATGGTAATTTCCTAGTGTGATGTCATCATTTACAACCAGGAAGTAAACAAAAAACCTAAAAAATTGCAAAACCCCCAATGAAATCTTAAGTTTATTAACATGAAACATATTTATCTTAACTGCATTTTGGTCAAATGAGTGGTCCAACCTGTCATAGGCCCTTTAAAATGTCTCGATTTCAGGATATTCATCTGGATTTCATACGTTTTGATGAGTTAAGATTATTTATTTAAGGGTTAAGATCATTCTACTTACCCCATTGGCAAATACATGTCCTTATTTTAACTTAAATTATCGCATGATCAGCCAGAAAAACCTTGAAACCAGTGAAATATTCTGCGTCACACGAGGAAATAAATCTTAATGAGTCAAAAATACTCCAATCCAGATAAAAAATGTATACATTCGAGTCATTTTAACATAGGCTGGATGTACATTTATACACATTTTTTGCTGTGTAAAAGTAGTCGAAATAGTAGTAACACAAGCAGGGGCGTAAACCTTTTAAGTGAGCCCCTAATACAGGGGTGTCCAAACTTTTTCCATCGAGGGCCACGTATTGAAATATAGACCAAGCGGAGGGCCACAAATCAATCGTGAAAAGTTCAAAAAAGCTGCATTTATCTGATGTTTTAAGCTCCACCACATCTACATTCAGTCTCAGTGCCTTAATATCAGGTCTGTGTTGCACCAAAATGTTAGTTATTTAGGTTAGAATTGTAGAAAATGTATGTAAATGAAATGTGCTGTAAATAGTACTTCTCAGGACATTCATTCATTCATTTTTAGGCCCGAGCGCCACAAGCTGGCGAGAGGCCTATTAGTTTCGCAGTGCCGTGCGGCACGGCTGCGTGCGCACGGCGCGCACGAAATCGAGCGCGAAGCGCTCACCCGCTTCCAAACACTCACTAACGCATTCCCCAACTCATGCACGTTCCGTGCATACCAATTAGTAGTGGGAAAATTGAACATTATCGCTGTAAACGGCGAAGCCGTGCGAAAATGCGCCGCAGTGCGCCTTAAACGAAGGCTTGCGTGGGGATGACGGCGCGGCGTCGTCATCCCCACGTAAAGCGCTGAGTCGCCCAGTAATGCGTTCCCCGACTCATGCACGTTCCGTGCATATAACAATGTTATGTAAAAATTGAACATTACTATTGTAAATAGGGCCAATAACAGAAAGTGGGCGGAGCCCACTGAAAAATTTCGAAAGTGTCCGCCAGTGACCAGGGACCCATACCAAAACGTTGGAAAGCGCGTGCGCTTTCCGAAAATGTATAGTTTGCGAAATAAAAAAAAGGGGAAACATTGTTTTCGCATCGGAATATTATTCTTCTTCTTCTTTCTTCTTTCTTCTTCTTCTTGGGACCAACCCCCCTATTTTTCACCCAGTGAACATTGACGAAGTCTCAGGAAAATTTGCACACCTCTAAAAATCGTGCCTCTGTACATTCTGGCTATTTCCGATTTACAAAATTCAAAAATATGGCGCGTCAGCGCCCCCAAGTGTACAAAAAATGCATTGCGGGATAGGAAGGTGCCAAAAAATTTTTTTATCGTAGAATCATGAAACTTGGCAGAGAGGTAGATAGTGACAAGAGAAGCAAAAAATATTATTACGGCAACGCCGTCCGCCCAACCAATTGTCGGCCATATTGGATGAAAATCCGCTAAACCTGACTCAGCGTTTTTAAACTGCATTTTTACGAACTCCTCCCAGGGCGTTTAACCGAACGAGCTGAAATTTGGTGAAAACGAAGTTGAGGAGTGTGGCATCAAAAGTTATCCAAATCATGAACCTAACTTTTACGGTCTCTGTGCGGCGAAGCCGCAAAATTTGGCCAGAATTCCTGAAATTTTCAAATTTTTAATTTTGCTCCCATTTGCACTTATAAAGTCCGAATTGCATCAAATTTGAATTAGTTGTTAAACTCACTGTCTGAAACCTATTAGAGGTGAAAAAATTAAATTTGGCGCGTTAGCGCCCCCTACAGATCAAAGCAAACTTTTATATGGAGAGCAAAAAATTTACTTTTTTAGAATTTTTTGAAATTTTGCACAAAATTCCATTTTGGCCTACCGATCAAAAAAGCCAATGAGACCCATGTCATATTTTGTACGGCGAAGCCGTACTAATGACCAAAACACCCCATGTTATTCCGATGGGAAAATCGACAAATGTCTCAAATTTGCATATTTTTTTCCTATGCATTGTAACGAACTCCTCCTCGGGCGTAAGCCCGACTAACCTCAAATTTGGTGAACATCTTTCTGAGGAGTGGGGCACTAAAAGTTATCCAAATCGTTGGGATAAGTATTACGGTCTCTGTGCGCTTAAGCCGCTTAATTTTGACAATATTTTAGAAAAGACAGAAAAACCCCATGTTATTCCTATGGGAAAATCTCTAAATCTCTCAAATTAAACTTTGTACCTCCTCGGGCGTAAGCCCGATCAACCTGAAACTTGGTGATAATCATCCTGAGGAGTGGGACATCAAAAGTTATCCACATTTTTTGGATAGGTATTATGATCTCCGTGCGGCGGCCGCAATATTGCCCAAACTTGTACAAATGACGGAAAAATCCCATGTTATTCCAATGGGGAAAATGCAAAATCACTCCAATGAAACTTTGTATTTTAACGAACTCCTCCTCGGGCGTGAGCCCGACCATCCTGAAATTTGGTGAAAATGATCTTGAGGAGTGGGCCATCTAATGTTATCCAGGATTTTAGCACAAGTATTACAGTCTTTGTGCGGCGCAGCCGCAAACTTTGACCAATTTTTACACATTTTCAGTCAAATATGAGCAGTAGGAGGCGCGGTAGCGCCACGCATTCGGCAGCAGGTATTTTATGAGGAGGGAAATTAAAGCGTAAGCGCCCTCTGGCTAGGGGCGGCGGCGTGGCGAGGGCCGATCATTGCCGCTTGCGGCTATATTCTACCGCTTATTCCCGTTAGGGGTCGCGGGTGACTGGAGCCTATCCCAGTGACTTTGGGCCTTAGGCGGGGTACACCCTGGACAGTGGCCAACTCGTCGCAGGGCTGACACAGAGGACAGGGACAGACAACCATTCACTCTCACATTCATTCACTACGGGCAATTTACAGTTGTCAATTAACCTGTACAGTCATGTCTTTGGACGGTGGGAGAACCCGGAGAGAACCCACGGTAACACGGGGAGGACATGCAGACTCCACCCAGAGAGAGCCTGTGATGTTGGGGTGGTCTGGGATTCGAACCCACGATCTCCTTATTGAGAGGCAGAAGCTCTAGCCGCTCTGCCACCGTGCACTCCCTTCTCAGGACAATGTGGGCCAATTGACCAGGAAACCTAAGGGCCAAGAAAAATGGGTCTGAGGGCCGCATTTGGCCCCCGGGCCTTAGTTTGGACATGCCTGCCCTAATACATCATTTTGTAGATTTATTTATCTCTGCAAATTTGGTTATGTTCCTTTTTGTTTCTTTTTTTTTTAATGGTTTGTAAATCTTACAATAACTCGTTTATTTATGGACATCCTGTAGCTGCCGACTTATTATTATTACACAGTACTTTGTTTTTGCAATAACTGCTAGACCAGTTTCACAAAGATCTTAAACGATATTATTAAATAAGAAAATGCACAAATTGTAAATTATAATCACTAGCTTAATTAACACCTTGGCTAATATGTGAACAATCATTTTGCTCCTCAAGGGGTGACGGGGGCCAATTAGTCGACTAGAAGCAAAAGCTCTAAAACTAGGACGTGTCTGACCCAAACTGCACTCAAAAGACCACGACTGCACTGGAGTTTGTGCAAAAAACACAATTTATACAGAAAAATATTAGCAAGATAAATAGATGTCAGATTTAACTGCAGGACATTTCACTGTTTCAAGGTATATCTGACTCATCGTGCCATAATTTATGTTAAAATAAAGAAAAGAAAAATCATCTGAACCCACCGGCAGATCATTTGGCTTCAAGAAAGAAATAATGTGTTAAAACGAGTCAGAAACAGTTTGAAACCAGTAAAATACCCTAGTTCTATCAAATAAACAGTTTTAACTAATCTTAACACGTCAAAACGTGAACCTGAAATTAAGATTAATATCCTGAAATCAAGACACTTTACTAATTCTTTTTTTACTTGATTTTGTTTTTGTAAGTACAGGGTTTTAAGAAAAATGACTCAAACTGCACTCGTAAGACCACAACATGCAAAAACAACTATTTATACAGAAAAAATATTAGTAACATAAATAGAAGTTAAGGCAAGACTCTACAGGCAAAACTAATATTTTTGTTTTTTTGGTCAGTTTTCTCTCTCACATATCGACTTTCATGTGGAAACAACAAACGTGTCCAATCTGCTCCTAAAGATGTTTTATTCTTCCATTGAATCCACTTCATCCATAGATTTCTCTGGGACATTGTAACTTCAAAGGCCGTTTTCTTAAAATGCATTTTTCTCCCTCGAGACATAAAGATCAGACTAAAGTAGATCCTACACCAAACTGTACAATCTGGACTCAACAAGATTTAGACCAAATGTACAGAAGGATTTGCTGATATCTGATTCTAAAACTGATTTATTGCAGTTTTAAGTCAAAAAAAAAAAGGCGAAATTTTAATGTTTGGGACAATTTTCAAACAAATCTAGTTTACTTAAAATCTAAATAAGAAATCTAAAATCCCCTCTGTATTTATTTATTTTTTTTTTATAACTAAGATGTGACAAAATGAACAAAAAAGAAACCTGGTTCTGTCCATTTTTCAGGTTTAAATGTCCCAAACCTGTGTATTTTTGGCCATTTTTACACATAAAATGCCTTATTTCTACATGAAAACACAACATGATGAAAAACTTATAAGATATTTTTTTCTTACATTTTTGTGAGTAAACTACAGGAGAAGTTTACAATTGATACCTTTAAATGTAAGATTTTTTCCTATTCACCTGCAGCGTCTCACTTTAAATTAAACTCATTAATCTCAAAATCTTCAGCAAACTCACTCCATATCTTCTCCTTTTTGCTGTGGTTCCATTCAAATCCTTTTCATCTAAATAAAATAGTCGACTAATACAAATGTTGGTCGACTAAAACACCATTGACCGATTAATCGACTAAAGGATTACAGCCCTAGATGTGGCTCAAATTAGAGCAAACAACTTCTTTTTAGCTCGCCATCTGCTTTTTATGCATTTGTTTCACTTTTCTGCAAATCCTTTACGCCGCTTCATGTAATGTCTTAGGTTTGGACTGTGTTAGACGCAATCGGACTGGAAATACGGTATAATATTTCGTTTCTTGTCACGAATGACGTGCCTCGGTAAACAGCTAATGCTAACGTGCGCTAGAGCTGACGATCTTTGCGCGAACCCAGACTTAATTTCAATAATTTTTCACGTTTTACAAGTTTTCTTCGCTGGAAATACGGCACTTTATTACAAGAACGAGTCAGCGTTTGGTAAGGATTTCTTTTTTTCTGCTTCTTCTACATTCTTTCTCATCCAATCATCTAACAGCTAAAGCGAACAATAATACTTGCAGCCGTAGCAGTGACAATCATAATAAAGAAAAAAAACAATTTCATTTTGATCGCCTGGAAGGAGCATGCAACATAATGAATCCCCTAAGCCTTTTTTCAGAAAGCGACGACTGGAACGCAGCGAGTAACATGAACAGTGAAAATAAATTAAAGTGCTCTTTGCTAAAGGCGGCTAAAAGCATTAAGCCTGATTCACTTTGTGTCTCTTTTCAAAACAGAAAATGGACATGAAGAGAATGAACCCGCGCAAAACAAGAAAGAATCCAGCCCACGTTGTATTGGATTCAACGTCGGCAGCAAAACATGAAAATACTGTCCTCAGGCGCTTCTTGACTCACACAAAATACATCAGTGTACAAAAACCAAAATAGTCCAGTACATTTCATTTATTTAACACAGGAACACAGTCTGTGACGCTCAATATCAGATCCACACACCTGTTTGAGCATTTCGCTGAATTATTTGACCCATTTTATTGCTTATTCCCATAGAACTATAATTAAAACTGGAAGATGAATCCAAAATGGCGCCCTGTTTATCCCTGTGGCCTGTGCTCATTGGCGCAAGACCCATTGATGTATTAAATGAACTGGATAAGCCACACCCCCTCTGGCTGTGGTCCCAGATTGATTAGTGGTCGTGTGAGGTACTGCAGCCTCTTGGAACCAGCCTTTTTCTATAATTGCACATTATAATTGCAGACAGTACTGAATTATTATTGGTATTTAAATAAAATAGAAGGAAATGTTCTTTTCTACCGTTTCTAAAATCACAGAATTTACAGTTTTTATCTGAAGTGACGTCACCGCAAACATGTGTGAGTCACGTGAACGAGCGTTGGACGATACAAACAGAAGCTCGTGGAAAAGGCTCGACTAGAGACACCTGTAAGTTGTATTTTATTTCATTTCAGACGCTTCACGTGTGTCTAACATGAAGAACACAATTACAATCACACAAGCTAACGCTAACACAAAAACCTGCAGCTGCTGGTAGTTCACGTCGCTCAAAGCATCATGGGGTATTGTCGTCACGTGGCGCCCTAAAGCAAAGATGGCCGCCTCCGTATCAGGAAGTAATGCGGAAGTAAGAAACTTTTTTGGGTCATGCGCCAATGAGCTCAGTCCATAGGGATAAACAGGGCGCCATTTTGGATTCATCTTCCAGGTTTTATTATAGTTCTATGGCATGACCCCAAAAAAGTTTCTTACTTCTGTATTTACTTCCTGATACGGAGGCGGCCATCTTTGCTTTAGGGCGCCACGTGACGACAATCCCCCGTGATGCTTTGAGAGACGTGAACGACCACACAGCTGCAAGTTTTTGTGTTAACGTTAGCTTGTGTGATTGTAATTGTGTTCTTCATGTTAGACACACGTGAAGCGTCTGAAATGAAATAAAATACAACTTACAGGTGTCTCTAGTCGAGCCTTTTCCACGAGCTTCTGTTTGTATCGTCCGACGCTCGTTCACGTGACTCACACGTTTGTGTGACGTCACTTCATATAAAAACGGTAATTTCGGTGATTTTAGAAACGGTAGAAAAGAACATTTCCTTCTATTTTATTTAAATACCGATAATAATTCAGTCCTGTCTGTGATTATAATGTGCAATGATAGAAAAAGGCTGGGCCCAAGAGGCTGCAGTACCTCACACGACCACTAATCAATCTGGGACACAGACAGAGGGGGCGTACCTTATCCAGTTCATTTAATACATCCATGCTTATTCCTTCTTCAAATTGAAATATCTTGTTCAAATGTGAGAAAAGGCTTGAGCTGTGACTGTCACATTAGCGCTGTACGTCAAAGAAAGGGTCAAGAAAAAGTCCAAGGAACCACTTAAATTACCCTTCAATCTTTGCTCCTCTTTCATCCGAACCTGACAAACTGGACGAGATCTCTGACAGGAGCGCACAACGTGGATTTCTTCTTTAAAGTGACAGGACACTCAATCAGAGAGGCGGGAAAATGGGGGTACGGCGAGGAAACAACGGAAAATAACGATCCGAAACGTCAAGAGGAAGAGTCCGGGGAGCTGGTGGGATGGACATTAATTTATAAAAGTCTAGACGCTGCTTCTGCCGTGTCTGACCTCGATGAAAGTTTTTTGCGGGTGTTAGTCCATCGCGAGCACATTTTGAAATTACAGTTCCTTCTTTTTCATTGAGTCCCGACTTTTCGAGCCACAGCCGACCTGAGGTTAACGACAGAGATGTGACTTTACTGCAATCTTTGACTACAACAAACCACTGACAAAACACGTTCAAACAGGAACGGTGGAGGAAGTGTTTCATCGAAGGACACAAAAGCACATCGAAGACACAGATATATTGTAAAAGCATCTATTCGGGTGAAAATGAGACCACAGCGCTTTCTCAGCAAATAATTATAGAGCGTTTTAGTCTACGAGAAGCAGGAAGTGCACCGTTAGCATGCTAATGTTTGTTAGCTTTACCTGAGAATGGCAAAACTCGCTCTGGGCTCAGAGACTGGTGAAAAGGGTTTATAAACTCATGGAGGTGACTATTTATGATGCTGGGACTGCATTAGAAAAGTGAGCGATACATGAGACTGATGGAAAGACTTTAACATCAACTAGTTCTGTTTTAAATGTTTGAGACAGTAGAAATTAGGTACAGCACCTTTAAAGGATAAAAATGCTAAAAAAAACCAGTTATGTCCTCAAGTTGAAACAAAATGGAGCAACGGTCTACAAAGTTCCCTCTGTTTTTTTAGCTGTTGCTGCAACAAAACAACAAATGTACGAATTTACAACTTCTGAAAATACGATATCACAAAGTAGTTCAAACTCTCACACAACTTAATGCTTATTTTAAGACACTCCCTGGCAATTATAGATACAACTAATTCAAGTGAGTCTGTATGGACGTTGAAATGTAAACTGATTGTTTTGTAGGTGTAAAAATACAGCCGGTGGCGCTAGCATTGCAGTAGCATTTAGCTTAGAGCTAGTGTTAGCATTCTCTGATTTTTTTTCTCTTTTACAAATTTGGGTTGCTGGACCACTTTATTCCTCTTCATGTCTCTTTGTGTCTGTATTTGGCACAATAAAACTCCTAAAGTCCACATTTGCTCTTGTAGTTGGTGACAGTGAGCCACAGAGCAGCTCTTCTACATTGAAATTAATGGATGGCTTTCCCAAAGATGATCCAAGCTTCTGTTGTGGGCTCGAATCCCGACTCCAGACTGTATCAATGACAGCTCTACCTCTGTCACCAAAGTCTTTATAACCAGAAATAATTTTGTGTTTTTCCGACGGTGTTGTGTCCATTGTTTTGGGCCACTCACATTTCAATTAAAGTTTTTTCCAAGTTTTAAAAGTGAAAAAGAAAGTTATATGGTTAAATATGTACTGATGAACACGACAGTATTTATTCTTCCCACCTTATTTATTCATGGTGTTTGTATTTGTACCGAGTAAATTCTGTCTGACATCTGCCAAGACGGACTGAAACACTATTCATCATAAACCTTTTCAACTTGGACCGACTCAAATGAAGAAAAAACGTATTCAATAACAATGAATGATTTATAATTATACATAATACATTTGGTATTTAGTCGCCGTCTCAAGTGCAGAGTTGGATTCTACGTGAGCTAAACTGCTGAACATTTTAAAGTTTAAAATGAGTGAGTTGAATGTTGAAAGGCCCAGATGAGTCACTTTCATTTAATTATTTAATTATTAGTTTACTTTTAAACTTTTAAGCAGGAAAGTCCCATTGATACATCTTTATAGTCCTTCGTCCAGATTTCATCGCAAAAGAAAATCAAATTCTGCCAACTGGACTAAAGTTTTACAGGTAAATACGTTTTACCACTCAAAGACGCTTCTTCAGTTTCTCTGACTTGATTTTGTTAAGTCTTAAATTCATCTGAGTTAGCTCCTCCTCCGACAAATATTTAAACTAGTGACTTGCCAACTTCCTGTCGGAGGAAGTGAAGAACTGACTTGGATAAGAGGCGAAACATATTCACATATCAGGGCTGTAGTCCTTTAGTCGACCAACATTTTTATCAAGCTTTTTCTTAGATTAAAAGGGTTTCTATGGCACAACAGCAAAAAGAAAAAAAAAGATGTGGAGTGAGTTTGCTGAAGATTTTGGAGTGAAATATGACTGACTTTTATACCTCTAACATATAAATACACTGTGTCCTTGTACTTTTCTGTATAAATAGTTGTTTTTGCATGAACTCCTGTGCAGTTTGGGTCTTTTGAGTGCACTTTGGGTCAGAGACATGGAGATTCTGTATGGTTTTGATAGCTTTTGCCACACCCCCTTTTAGTCGACTAATCGGTCGACCAATCACATATACATCTTATTCCTGAAGTTGCCGTATGCGCCGCCGTCTTGTTTCCGTTGTAGTTTACATGGAGCAGACGAGCTCAACAGAAAATAAGTTCTACATGGACTAAAAAGACGTTTTCAGACTGACCAGGAAACCGTGTTGTGACTTGTTGTTGCTCGTGTTCATTAAACATTTTACACAAATCAATCTACTTTATGTAACATTTTAGCGTCAGACTTTTCCCTCGTTCGTCATTAGCTTTAACGGAGTTCTCGTCAAACGGAAGTGCGTTTACAACAAAAGTGCAAAAAATGGCAAAAGTGGGCGGGGCAGAATAAGGTCAATACACATATACACTTTTTACGTCAAAATTAATCAAGAAATCTAAAACTAAACTAAATTTGTTCTCTGAAACAGTTATAAACCATAGATCTCATTGCCAAACCTTTCAGCATTAATTGAAACTGGAGTATTGGAAGCAGTTCTTTAAGTTTCCAGACTTTTTATGAATAATTCCAGGTTGAGGGTGTAGAACATTGAAATCCTACTTTAACAGTTTCTGTGCGAACGCTTGGTACATAACCAGAACCCTCTTGAGTGGTTCTGGCTCCACAGTCCAAGTGGATGCGTCAGTCCTAGTTCATCTGCAGCCTGTCCGTCCGTGGGAGTAGGATCTCTCCTTCACTGAGGTTCTCTCTGAGGTTTCTACTTTTTCCCATGGGGTTTTTTGTAGTTTTTCCTCGCCGCGAAGGAGGGTCAAAGGACAGGGGCATTCTGGGACAGTTATCTGAACTGCTTTTACCTGTGGCCCATCGAGGCAACTGTTGTTGTGATTTTGGGCATTATAAAAATAAATTGATTTGATTTGATTTGATAAAGGAGCACTGAGTCTGAAGATCGCAAAGACTGTTGGCAAAAATGGAAACAGAAAGTAGTTTCTCTGTTGTTGCGGCGACTGCATTGCTTAGCTTGTTTGCAAACGACAACTGGAGATTTATGACACTTCACCTCGACTCATTACAATTAATTCCCTCAACACACGGACTTTTTGGGAAGAGAAAAGCAACGAGTTCAACTGTGTGTGATCCAAAGTCTGTATCAGTGATAAATGTGAGCGTAGGTGCATTGTTCCTGTTGTTTATCTGGTTTTCTACAACTGTTTACTTGATTTTTCTTGATTTGGACGTTGGATACAGGTGTTTTGAGCTCCTACAGAAGAAAATGTCCTGACCATTGACTCTCGTACATTTTTGCCTATAAAATGTACCTGTATAACCTCTATATTGTAACTTTAACCTGTAGTCAAGCTATCTTATCTATAGATATCTTTCAAATACTCCTACGGCTCACGTCAGCTCTGTAGGAATTTGTTTATATCGCAAACTTTCTCCATTCCGTCAAGGCCAAACACCAATCTGTGGTTCAGCCTCCGCCTCGACTCTACCTGACCGCGTTTAACCCCCGGAGGTTTGTCCACAGTAACAGAAAAACACATTACGTTTCTGCAGTTTCCGCGGGAGACAGATTGTTTTGTTTTCTCGGGGCCGTACTCACGCTGGGTTGTTGCACTGCCGGTTGCGCGCCCTCACGCCGCCTCCGCAGGTCCGCGAGCACGTGCCGACCTTGGACCAGGATCCCCAGCTGCCGTCGTGGCCCTGCGGCTCCTGACTCGTCCTCCAGATGCAGTGGCCCTTGAAGCACCACTGAAGGAGAGAGGCAGAAGGTGAAGGAACAGAACTTTTGGAGGTGGAAAATTCACCTAGAAATGAACCGCGTCGGCTGCAATTAACGAACTTTGTCAGAGTTTCAACCACACTACTTGAGGACGTTGTGATGGAGTAAATATACAGGTTTTGTTTGAATTTAATCAATAAACTTACATGTTTTCTGTCAGTCCTCTTTTCTCTGCACATGACAGGGCTGCACAATTAATCGAAATCACAATTTGAATAGACGGAATTGGCAAATCGCAAAGGCATACATTGTTGAATTGCAATAATTTACTCCAAACAACAAAATATCCTGTTTTATTCTGCTTAAAAGCTGTTAACCCTGCAGTTTAGATTTCTTAAAACATGTTCTGAAGCACGAAAAACGCAACTAGAAGGAAAAAAAAAAAAAATCAAAACATGCCAAAACATTTTAAGAAACATTAAAAACGTGTCTAAAAGCATAAAAAACATGATCAAAAGCGTGACTAGGAGTGACAAAAATGTGACAAAGCAATGAAAGCGACAAACGCAACTAAAAGCGTCCAGAACGTGACTGAAAGAGACAAATAGCAACTAAAAGTGACTAAATTGTGGATGAAAGTCATAAGAACACGACTAAAAGTGACTAAAAGCAACAAAACACTTCTAAAGGTGACAAAACCGTGAAAAAAAAGATTAAAAATGTAAAAACACATGATTTTTTTTTTAAATTAGTCTGTCAGTTCAGATTTCTGTCTCTCTGTCATTTCTCCTGGTTGTGTTTAAAATGTGAACGTGAAAATGAGAATCCTATTCTTAAAACATAAATCACAAATCTGATCGCCATCGCAAAACCGACTGTCATATTTTGGACATATGACTCTCATTGTTATGTATATTTATGGTTCCAAAACTGCCTTATTTTTAATTATCAATTATAATTATCAATTTTAAGAGTCACTTCAGGTTTTTAAGTGAAAAGAAGTTCACATTTCTGAACAAGATTAAAGTTATTGGAGGAAGTTGAGACGAGAGCTGGAGCTAAAAGGTCAGACGATTCCAGGGTCGATTAATAGACTGTCACATTGACAAAGCACAGTATAATTATCTCACAAAGAATCCATAAAGGAGACAGACAGAGAGAAAGAGAGGTACAAAGGAGGAGGGGGGTGAAGGGGGGAGACAGGGAGAAGGGAGAGAGAAATGGGGCAGCGGACCAGAACTAAAGGAATCAAAAGAAAAAAAAGAAAGATGGTCAGGGAGAGAAAGGGAAATTATTATTTTTCATTTAAATGGATTTCATTAGCTGAACCCTCTGTAATCAGCTGGTTCTCCTGGGTCCATTGTAAACTAAAGCAAATGTAATTTCAACCATGCAAATACAATAATATTATAGTTATTATTACATTGCATGATATTTTATTATGGGTTCATGAGAGTTTGCCCAACCAGTCCAGATGTGCTTAGTGGATCTTGAGAAGGCATTCGACCCTGTGGGGGGCGCTCCGGGAGTGTGGGGTCCGGAGCCCTATGCTAAGGGCTGTCCCTGTACGACCGGAGCAGGAGCTGTGTTTGCAGTAAGTCAGACCTGTTCAGTACATGTTGGACCAGGGCTGCCCTTTGTCATCGGTTCTGTTCATAATTTTTATGGACAGAATTTCTATGCGCAGTCAGGGCGTGGAGGGCGTCCAGTTTGGGAACCACAGGATCTCATCTCTGCTGTTTGCAGATGATGTCGTCCTGATGGCTTCCTCAAACCAGGACCTGCAGCTCTGGGTCCTGAGTCCTTGCCTCAAGTGGAGGAGTTTAAGTATCTCGGGGTCTTGTTCACGAGTGAGGGAAGGATGGAGCGTGAGATTGGCAGGCGGATCGGTGCAGCCTCTGCAGTGATGCAGGCGCTGTATCGGACCGTTGTGGTGAAGAAAGAGCTGAGTCGAAAGACGAAGCTCTCGATTTACCGTCAATCTACGTTCCTCTGTCACCTGGTCATGAGCTCTGGGTAATGGCCGAAAGGATGAGATCGCGGATACAAGCGTCGAAATGAGCTTCCTCCGCCGGGTGGCTGGGCGCTCCCTTAGAGATAGGGTGAGGAGCTCAGTCACACGGGAGGAGCTCGGAGTAGAGCCGCTGCTCCTCCACGTCCAGAGGAGCCAGCTGAGGTGGCTCGGGCATCTGTTCCGGATGCCTCCTGGACGCCTCCCTCTGAGGTGTTCTGGGCATTTCCCACCGGGAGGCGGCCCCGGGGTAGACCCAGAACACACTGGAGGGACTATGTCTCTCTGTGGCCTGGGAACGCCTCAGGATCCCCCCCGAGGAGCTGGAGGAAGTGTCTGGGGTGAAGGAAGTCTGGGAGTCCCTGCTTAGACTGCTGCCCCTGTGACCCGGCCCCGGATAAGAGGAAGAAGACGAAGGATATTTTATTACATGAACAATTTGACATTTCTTTGAGAACAATGCAAGTTGAATTGCAGTCCATAGTTGTAGACTTTGCACATCTCCAGGCCACGGCACATTTTTAAAATCCATCTAACACGACAGTGTTTTTAAATTATTGCTTATGTTTGACTGTGAACACGGTCAGTGTTAGTGTTACACTTAAGCACAGAATCACAGTGAAATATGGATTTCATATAAAAGCAGGTGTCTCAACATCTTGTTTTATTTTGAACAACTTGTATTTTTGCCAATTTTTTTGGAGATGCAGAAGACCCTGCTTCAATACGACGAGGGACATTATGTTTAAGACTTGTGATTGTTTCAAAAATGTCACATTTGACATGATGACAAAATGTTTTTGTTACATGCTGCGCTCCATTCTGTTAACCACAGAGTTTATATGTTCTGTCCAAGACAGACGACCGTCAGTGACCAGACCCTACAGCTTTGACACTCGTGTGTTTCACTGCTGTAAACTCTGTGTTTAATTAATCCCAATCCAGGTGCCAGCTTTTGTTTTGACAGTTTAGTTCTGTTAATGTTCAGAACGAGCAGATGTTCAGAAAGGGTTTGAGGAGGGTGGGGGAGTAAAAGAGAGACAGAGGGGGAGGGAGGTACCTTCCCCGGGGCGCACTCCGTCCCGTCCACTGGAGGACCCTTCTTGGTTTTGCAGAAGTACTGGTTGTCCGGGTGACTGCACCACAACTGCTTACAAGGGTCGTACGTCCGGAACTAAGAAAAACAAAACACACATTTTCATTTTTTTTTTTCCTCTGGGTCTACACGGTTTTATTCATTCAGACAACAATCATTACACATTTAGATTGCTTGATAAAGTATTACAAAATCACAAAGAAAGGTTGAAATATGACGACAGAACGCTTTTAGATCGAGAATATTCATGAATAAAGTGCATTATTGATGGAGTCAGAAATTGTTTTTGGTGTTTTTTTATTTGATTTTGATCTAATAATGCCACTGTCCTTGATATAAATTTTGCTCACGTTTTAGACTCTGTATAGTCCAGATAATGGTAATGATTATCAAAATACAATTATTTTAATAGTCGACAAGTCACAATCATTCCCAATATCTGACTATTTTGTTAAGAAACTCTGGCGGCTTTTAGGTTACTGTTATATACAACATGTTGACATTTTCCATTCAAAAAACATAATATTTCATTTTAAAATCACCCATTTCTAATCATTCTGAGACCCATTGACATATTTTTGAAAGACCAACTTAAAATGTATACAGTATGCTTTGGATCAACAAAAAAAATTAATGGAAAGGGTACATTGTGCACTTTTTAAACGGAAATGAAACTAATGTGCATTTCTGCGGCGCTCAGGGGTCAAGTCTATCTCAAATGGTCCCTCACAACCAAAGAAAGCATCATGCGCACTTTAAAATGAGTCATACGGGAGAAACCTATTAGATTAGCCTCTCAACCTTCCATTCACTCAGTTTTTCTTAACCTTTTTTTTACAGTTCATTGCGTATATTCTGGACAATTTGCGGTCAACACAGACTGACCCTCAGTTACCGGTACATTCAATCCTATATGGGCAATTTACCTTATGGATCTATTGACCTTTTCTTTACGTTCAATGCACTCAGCCCCATGTCAAGTATTTTCAGAAGCGGAAATAGGAATAAGCTAATGGGGGACAACTCTGATCCTTTTTACTTTAATTGCTACGACTGTGCTAAAGGTTATTGCCGATTCGGTGCAAATGTTGGTCAATAGAGACAGTGGCGGACTTACCATTGGGCAAAAGGCCACAGTTACCCTGGGGCCCCCAACCTGAAGGGGCCCCCAATGAAATGTACTTCCCGATCATCGCTCTGAAACAGTACTCTCAATATCACAATAAAGTCGTCCAGTGTACTTTTAAACAAGAAAATAGTCTGGGATTGTCAAATGAAATAATTCTGTCCAAGTCGAATGACATTATAAAATTACAAATGAGAATGACGTATTTAAATAGGCAGAAACATGTGTTAAAATGCACCGACATATGAGAAATACGGTCTGATTTCTTAAATATTTTTCTGGGGAAGGACCTCCAGACCCCCTGTTTAAAGCTATTCCACTGAATATTAATTAGAATTTTCCAATACCACACTTACCATTAGGGGTGTGCGATATATCCTCGTCACGATAATATCTTAATTGTTGTTTTGGAAATATGTAAAATTAGGATGGAGTATTTACTATTTTTAGAATCTGAAGAAGAAACTTTGACGGAGCTGATCAAAATCAAAGAGGAACAAAGGATTATGCAGCGTTATCTTTTAAACGTTAAGTGTTTACTACTTTTGACAATATACATGGTTCAGCAACTCAAATTGAATGTGTTTTGATGCTGTACTTCAAGATTTTAATACTTTAACCGACACCAAAACACATTGTTAAACCTACAGGCTTCTAAACATTCCATTGGCAGCAGAATGACAATATAATAAACTACTTTATAATATTCAAGATCAAATTTAAACCCTAGCTTTTACTTGTTAGATGATTTGATCAAAGCTTTTAACATCAAGATTGAACAAACCCTCTACACATCTGGGATAAACATCTTTGTAAGTCCGTGTGGTGGTTGTAATTGTATTTTCAGGACATTTGAATCACCCGTCGTCGCCCCCTGCTGTCTCTGAGCGGAAAACCAGCCTCACAACTTTCCTGACGCCGACACAAAAACTCTCCTTAGAAACCTTGGCTCTCTTTTTTATATTTGGCGACATGAAATGTGTTTATATATCATTAAATGTCCTTATTTCAATAAAAAGGAAGGGGGGAAAAAAGAAAAAAGAAAAGCTTTTGCCATCATTTTACTGGGAGTGTACGTTCAAAAGAGACCTGCAGGGGGAGCTCTGTCGCTGAAGTTACTGAGTTCTGCTTTAATTTTACCTTGGGCCCCCAGATTCCTGGATCCGCCACTGGACAGAGAGTAATGTTGAGGGCGTTGGGTGACCTTCTTTCTGATGCCATGAGTCGAGATGGGAAGAAAATGTATTCAAGGATTTTTTCCCGATGAAGTGAAGCTGAAACAACGCATAACTTAACCTTGTCAAGGTTCAAGGAGTCGGTTCAGAGCACGTCGAGTTCCGGCGACTTATAACAGTGAGTTCCATATCTTGGCCTTTAAAGCCTGTTATCGTGAGGTCGTCGACGTCTGAATTTTTATTAATCCGTTGCTTTTTGTCCACCATGTGATAAAAGGACAGTGTCAGCTGGACATGTTAAAGTGAGACGCTGCAGCGAATAGGAAAACATCTTAAATTTAAAGATATCAATTTGAAACTTCTCCTGTAGTTTCTATCTATCTATCTATATACCTGGGCTGTGTCCCACCAAAGTGGGGTAGCCTAGACAGGGCACTCCTGTAGTTTACTCACATAAATGTAAGAAAAAGAATTATACTACATCATTTTCATCAGGTCATCATGTTTTCATGTAAAAATAAGGCATTTTATGTGAAAAAAATGGCCAAAAATACACATTTCGGACATATAAACCCAAAAAAGGGATAGAACCAGGTTTAAATTTCTTTGTAAATTTTTCTTTTGCAATCAATATTTATACAAAATGAACCGAGGGAATTTTGGATTTCTTATTTAGTTTTTGAGTAAACTAGATTTGACTGAAAATTGTCCTAAAAACAAAAATTTCGCCAAATTTTTTTTACTTGAAACTTTGATAAAACAGTTTTAGAATTAAGTATCAAAAAAATCCTTTTGTACAGTTTGGTGTAGGATCTACTTTAAGGCTGATCTTTATGTCTCGAGGGAGAAAAATGCATTTTAAGAAAACGTCCTTTGAAGTTACAATGTCCCAAAGAAATCTATGGATGAAGTGGATTCAATGGAAGAATAAAACATCTTTAGGAGCAGATTGGACAAGTTTGGTTTTTCCACATGAAAGTCGATATGTGAGAGAGAAAACTGACCAAAAAAAAGAAAAAAAAAAAGAGTTTTGCCTGTCGTGTCTCACCTTAAATATAAAAAGAAAGCTGTAACCCCCTTATTTTCAGTCAAATCAACCAGTCTAGGATGAATCAGGATCAGATTGTACCAAATAAATTGCCCTACAATCAAAAATGGATTCCGCCAGGACTTTTTTAACTTTATTTCAGTTTTGAAAGAACTGTCAAAACCAAATGCTCAAACTAGTCAATCAGAGCATCCTCCAGACACCAAATCTGACATTCCTCTGAGCAGAGTTTGTTCACGTTTATAATTAGAGTAAATGAGACACCAGAGGCAAAACTACAGAGTGTCAGCTTCACAAAGAGTCTAGACAATAGTTTGTGTCCAAAGGGTTCAGAAGCTTCAGTTTGAAATGAGGCTTATTTTAGTCACACGTTTTACTTTCGCATCTCATGTTTAGAACTTAAAATTATGTATTGAAAAGCACACTTCAGGCGTTCCCTCGTCAGGATTTGGTGTTAGCACTACTAGCATCTAGGAGCAGCATAGAGAAAAAACAAAAGTTAGCTTCGCCCCACATGCTAATCCAGGGTTTATACGGGTTTCAGCAGATCAAATTGAATGCTTTTAAAACCGAATTCAAGATTTTAATGCCATAATGCCAGAAAACAAGACATTTACGCTTGTAACTGAGGCGGAATGACGTGGATATAATAAACTACTTTATAATATTCAAAAAGCTAATTTACAGGGAATTTAAACCATGGAAATATATGGTTTTAACATCTAGATTCAATAAATCCAGTACACTTCTGGGATTCAAAATATACATTGTATGTTAAATTACAAGTAAAAAGTACAATCATGAATACAGCAGCTCTTATGTTTATATTTACTCTTCTGATAGATTAATCATTTTGTTAACAGTTTTTCGATAAATTCAGTACCATCTAATGCATTTTAAGGTCTCATTTTTGCCAAAATCCATGTAATAACTTTTAACACTGTTTAATGCCTCGTGGAAAACCTGTAATCTATGCACGCGGCAGTAATGAAATGCTCAGAATGACTTTGAAGATGATTTGGAGACTTAAATTAAAAATATTCAGCATTTTTCATGGTTAGAACATGATTAAAAGCTCAAAAGAGTCACTGAAGCAGAATATGTGTCCTTTAAGAACAGCACAGGAGACGTCCAGATCTCTACCTTTGACAACACAAACACTGGGAAATTTGAGAGTTTTCTGAGGCTCAGAGGAGAGAGAAAGGACCTCATAAACAGGAGGGGGGCGTGGTCTGTCACTGAGGAAAACTAGAATTATGTCTATTTTAAGCACAACCAATTAAAATCAAGTCATAAACCAGGTCTTAACAGATGTTATTGATCTGGCGTTTCCTCAGAAAAGTAAACAGATTGTTCTGTAGATGTTAACATACAGCAGGTGGCGCTAGCATCTAACGTTAGCATTCTCGCATAACTTTACAAACTTGGGCCGTTCGACCACTTTATTCTTCTCCATGTCTTTGTGTCTGTATTTGGAACAATAGAACTCCTAAACCCAGCGTTTGCTCTTATCGTTGTTGAACAGTGAGTGACAGAGCTGCTGTTCTACACTGAAATGAATGGTTTGTGTGCGTTCCCTCAGACGCCGACTGTATCAATGAAGCAAAAAAACAACTCCAGGTGTGTTTTTTATGAGGGCACAATCTTATAACATTAAAAAAAAAAGTATATTTTGTATATGTGTCATTTCAGGACCTAAACCTGAGCTTTATTATACGGCACCTACATTTTGTAAAAATGTTCTCGATATGTAATAAATGTCTTTGTTACATAAAGCACTAAATTATTACAAAATCTGGTTATATTACACATTACATTCCTATGCTATCCTACTTTTTTTTTTTTTTTTAGAAATAAGCAATGGGGTAAACTGAATAAAACATGTTTGGGGCACTTTGCAACTTTTGTGGTGGTCTCAAAGATGTTATATGCCTGAAATGTTCCACAGTATGGCTTTATTTATTTGGGACAGTGCATGTTAAGGAACAGACAGGATACAATATGAATATAAACACACCAGATTGTAGCCAAAAGGGAAGTATTAAAGACAAGAATGTGATAAAAAAAAAAAGAAAAAAATTATATCGAGACATAATTAACACTGAAACTAGTATCAAAAGTACATTCTTGTTAACTTAATTTGAAAAACACACACATACAGTTGAGCGAATTTTGACCTTTTGAACAGATGCAGTCGGCAGCCAAGAAAACGCCCACTTACAATCCATTCATTTTAATGTAGATGAGCTGCTCTTTGACCCACTGTTCAACAACTACAAGAGCAAACACTGAGGAGTTTAATTGTGCCAAACACACACTCAAAGACGAAAGAATAAAGTTGTTCAACAGCCTAAATCTGCATATTCTTCCAAGAACAAAAGGCTAAATGCTACAGAGATGCTAGCGCCGCCGGCTGTATTTTAACATTTACAGAACAATGCGTTTACTTTATTTACTTTACTGCATGTCAACAACGTCTGTAAGACTCAACTGTGACTCGACTTGAATTATTTGTGCTTAAAAATATGGATAATTTGCTGGGGAAAAAAAGAGAAAAGGGTTTTGAATCATTTGTTCTAATGTTTAAAATGGTTTGCACATTATGTAACATTGTAAATTACCCTGTGAAAAACAAGAAAAACTAAATTGTTTCTTATAAATAGTTGAATCGTACAGAGTGGAAACCTTTTCTTTAAGCACACACAGAACAAATGGCCTGTACATGCCCCTGTTATAAAAAGAAATCATCGTGTTAAAAGCATTTCGAGTGTTCACATAATACTAACCAATCAGTTGAAGCTTTACTAAGAATATTATTACGCTGGCGGTGTGTTAACTTACGGCGGTGCACATTTTGTAGCCGACGCCGAAGTCGAAGCGGCACTGCTCGTCCATGGAGTAGTTGATCCCGGGAAGCTCGGGCTGTTTGGGCCATTTGTGCTCGAACGGGTCGTCCAGCAGACAGTCGTACGAGCTGCACAAAGATCAGATTCATGAAGAACAGAAGACGTTTGGATGAATACGCTCAAGCAGAAAGGACTCAAATGTGGACATAGTTTGAAATAGGGCAGCAACTAACGATTAGTTTAGCATTATATATATTATTTTGTCTTGTCGGATGTTGCTTGGATTGGATTTGGTTTGGATTTTGGTTCCAGCTGGACTAGAGACAGGAAAGGTTGGAATGTTATGGGCTTAAAGGGCCCATGACAGGTTGAAATACACATTTAACTAAAATGCAGTTAAGATAAATATAATCAAATTTCTACTCAAATCTTTACAAATTTAACCCCAGTTTAGCTGTTTTTCAGGTTTTAAATTTTACTCCCGGTCGTAAAGTATGACATCACGCTAGGAAATTACCATAGCAACCACACGGTACAGTGGTCAAAACTCATCTAACGTCACAGATTTTGTTCATTTGACAAAGAGAAACACACGTGAACACCTTTATTTTGTTGAATCAAAGTTGAAACAGTGAAAAAGTTGTTTATTTTGTGTAAATTGTGCATTTCCTTTGTCTCCCCAGCGTGATGTCATCAGTCTATGCACTTCCTGTAATTGTCAACAGATTTTTCAACTTTTCTCTACAAATAGCAACTTGATTGGTGTAAAACTATAATTTGTATTTACACAAGGTATTAACACACGGAATAAAGTCAAAATTAGGAAATCATAAAAACCCGTCATACGCACTTTAAACCAGGTCTAAACCCCTTTCGTAGCAGGGCCGTTTCTAGGGGGTGACTGACTTTTCATTGGCCACCGCACTCACAGGGGCTAAACAACTATTTGTGTTTAATTTTACTCATACTGTTCGACCCAATCAAAACAAAACAGAGCAAACAGACAAATATTAATACGTCTTATTGTTTAAAGCGCCTATGACAGGTTGGACAACTCATGTAACTAAAATTCAGGTAAGACAAATATATTTAAAGGTTTGCTAAAAATAAGTATACATTTTATCATTTTAGCAATAAAAAAAAAAAAATTGTAATGTCACTTCCTGGTTGTAAATGATGACATCACATCTAGGAAATTACTTTGCACACTGGGCTAAAACTCGACTAATGTCAGATTTTGTTTGCCCGACAAATCAAAATTAACGTGAACACCTTTATTTTGTTGAATTCGTGTTTTATGGGTAAAAAAAAAAAGTTGTTTGTTTTGGGTAAATTATGCATAACCTTTCGATGGAATGAGTCTCTCTAGTGTGATATCATGTTTTTATTTCCTGTAATTGTCAACAGATTTTTCAACTTTTCTCCACAAACAGCGACTTGATTGGTGTAAAACTAGAAATAGGTATTACTACACCGAATAAAATCAAAATTAGATCGTTACAACCTGTCATATGCACTTTAAATTAATGCGAATTCTCAAATATTTTCGCTCTGAATATTTACGCCATCCTTGTGCCACTCCCATTGACAAAAGCCTGGTCGAGCGTCTGTATGCTCTCTATCCAAACCCACCGCATTTCATAGAGGGGTGATAAACTGCAGTGCTGAGGGGCAGAGAAGTGAAATAAATGCAGAAAAAGCTAACAATAAACCTGAAATTGTGTTTTTTTTCCCCTCTAGTTTTAGCTACATCTTGCATCGCCAGAAACATGGAATTAAACGCGGAACGTCTTTTTGCGACTCATGTCACTGGACTTATAAAGAAAAAGTATAATCCAGGTACAGTTTAATTTATGTTTTAAAACAAATGCTATGTTTAGGTGACATCATCTGCTCACATAGTGGACCCCTGCGAGCTGGACCTGTGCACGGAAACCCAGACATTAAAGGGCCTCTGACAGGTTGAAATACACATTTAACTAAAATGCAGTAAAGCTACATATAATCAAATTTCTACTAAAATCTTTAAAAATGTTACCCCAGTTTAGCTATGTTTTAGGTTTTAAAATTTACTTCCTGGTTGTAAAGTATGACATCACACTGGGAAATTACCATAGCAACCACACTGTACATTGGTCAAACCTCATCTAATGTCACAGATTTTGTTCATTTGACAAAGAGAAACCCGCGTGAACACCTTTATTTTGTTGAATTAATGTTTTAAAAGGTCAAAAAAGTAGTTAATTTGGTGTAAATTATGCATAACCTTTGTCTCCACAGTGTTATGTCATCATTTGTTTACTTCCTGTAATTGTCAACAGATTTTTTCTCCACAAATAGTGACCTGATTGGTGTAAAACGACAATTTATATTTACAAGAGGTATTAATACACTGAAGAAAGTCAAAATTAGAAAATCATAAAAACCAGTCATACGCACTTTAACAGACAGTTAAAGTCTGACGGCCCAGATGAGCAGAAGTGAACCAGGGCTGGTGGAAACGTGGCTAATCAGGGCTAAACCAAGACTAAACCAGGACTGAACCAGGTCTAAACCCTGTGGTACTCACTGTATGTATCGGTTGAGCTCCTGTTTGCTGCAGCGGGACCAGTGATAGCGGTGAAAGGCGGCCTGGACCAGAGGAGCCATGATGCTGCCCATGGTGGTCTCGTCGGCACAGCGGTTGCCCTGGCCGTCGTGCTCCATGCCCAGCCTGAGAAAACAGAACACACTCATGAATATCTGCACAGGAAAATCAATTTATACCAATGTCAACAGCAGAATGTGATGTGACGGCAGCTGTATTGTTATTTCAATGTGTCAAAGTCTTTTTTTTTAACCTTTTTTTCTTCTTTTTATACATTCAGGAGAAATAAGCAAAGGGGTAAACTGAATAAAACAGGAGGGAAATTGGCACAAAAAAACAGGCAAGTCTCCATAAAGTGCTAAAAAATAAACCCTCTTTATTATATTTTATTTAATTCATTGTTTTATGTTGCACCTTACGCCGAAGCTTCTGTTTGTGAATTTTTGATCACTGACAACGGCAATAAACCGTTTCTGATTCTCTGCCTTTTCAAAACCTTAAGAAAATATACTTTTCAGTCCAGTTCAAAAATGTAGAAAGTACAGATACACGCTCTGAAATGTACAGAAGTAAAAGTAAAAAGTATCTACTGTAGAATGTACTTAAGTAAAGCCCAGATACCTAAAAATTTACTCAAGCACAGCACTTTTACTTTTGCACTTTGCTACTTTCCACAACTTAAAATAGTCCTGGGATAGTCCAGATTAAGTATTAGTTAGAAGTGTTTAATATTGTGTTTAGTACCGGTTAAATTTTGGTTAATCTCGTTAAACCTCACTGTTTGTCATTGGTTGATATTCCCAGTAAACTTAATCCTAATTTAATAGTTTAATAGTAATTGCTACTTTAGCCCGGATTAGAGGTTATTTTAAGACCAGTAAAGTTTCCCACATTTACTCCTGGTTTCGTTCTCGGTTATTAATCTGAAATTCAATCATTTACTTAGACGTTATGCAAATTATAATCTGATTAAACGCTGAAGCACAGCTGGCAGATAAATAGTTTGTTTTTTTCCCCCTCGCTCCAAAGAGCCACTCATTTGCATCTCAAAGAAAAGCAACGGAGACTTTCTTTATTCACCAGGTGCTCTTTGCGCGAGGAAATGCAGAGCCAGAATCTCACGGCAACAAAACTGAATTACACTCAAAGACCTTCAATTTGACTCTTGAATCGAGGAGGAGGAAACGCTGAGGTGAGTCACTTGACATTCTAATTGGCCAAGAGTTTGTGGAGAGCTGCCAACTTGAAATGTCTACGTTTAGTCAAATGAAAAGGGTTCAGGTGTGGATGACTTTTGAAAGATTCTCAAAGGTTGAAATATTTCTATAGTGTGTGGCATATTCCGGTCGATATCTTTTTGTTTTGCGTCATCCGCTTTCCTCAACATTTCGAATTACAACTCATAAAATGTTGTTACTTTGCTTTTTTTGGCTTATTTTTCGTCCGTGGAGCTTTTATGATGCTTAAATTAACTTAACACGGCAAACTGGAAAGTGAAAGTAGTTTCTCGTTGTTGCTCCGAACGCGCAGAGCTTAGTTAGCTTGTTTGTTTGGAGATTTAGGACACTTCAGCTGTCGCACAACAATTCATTTACTCAACGCTTGGACTCAGAAACATGTTGTTTAAGGAGAGAAAGGCAATGAGTTCAACTGTTTGAGCCCAAAGTCTGTGTCAGTGATAATTGTGAGAGTAGATGCAGCGTTCCTGTTGTTTATCTGGTTTTCTTCAACTGTTTAGGATTTTCCTTTTTAGCAGAACTAGACTGTAGACGCGCAGGACATGACTTGAGGCAGAAATGCTCAGAACTGAGACAGAGACAGGCGATGATTAATGGGCTTGAAAACAGAGCAGAAGATCCTCAGAGCTCAGTCTATGACGTCACAAATCAGGGAACACACTAGGGGGGAAATTCTTTTTTTTTCAATTTTTTGTTTTTTGGTCAGTTTGCTTGCTCAACATATCGGCTTTCATGTGGAAACAACACTTCCATTGAATCCACTTCATCCATAGATTTCTTTGGGACATTGTAACTTCAAAGGACGTTTTCTTTAAATGCATTTTTCTCCCTCGAGACATAAAGATCAGACTAAAGTAGATCCTACACCAAACTGTACAATCTGGACTCAACAAGATTTAGACCAAACCAACAGAAGGATTTTTTATACCTAATTCTAAAACTGATTTATTGAAGTTTTAAGTCAAATAAATTAAGTGAAATTTAAATTTTAGGACAATTTTCAGTCAAATCTAGTTTACTTAAAAACTAAATATTCATTCATTCATTCATTTTCTACCGCTTATTCCCGTTAGGGGTCGCGGGTGACTGGAGCCTATCCCAGTGACTTTGGGCCTTAGGCGGGGTACACCCTGGGCAGTGGCCAACTCGTCGCAGGGCTGACACAGAGAGACAGACAAGGACAGACAACCATTCACTCTCACATTCACTCACTACGGACAATTTAGAGTTCTCAATTAACCTACACAGTCATGTCTTTGGACGGTGGGAGGAGCCGGACAACCCGGAGAGAACCCACGGTAACACGGGGAGGACATGCAGACTCCACCCAGAGAGATCGTGTGATGTTAGGGTGGTTCAGAATTCGAGACCACGATGTTGGGGTGGTCTGGGATTCGAACCCACGATCTCCTTATTGAGAGGCAGAAGCTCTAGCCGCTCTGCCACCGTGCACCCAAAAACTAAATAAGAAATAAATAATAAAATCCCCTCTGTACAGTTTTTTGTAACTAATATGTGACAAAATGAAGAAATTTAAACCTGGTTATGTCCATTTTTCATTTCTGATTTAAATCTCTCAAATATGTGTAATTTGGGCCATTTTTACTCATAAAATTGCGTCATTTCTACGTGACATGATGTAAACTTGTAATCTATTATTTTTCTTACATTCATGTGAGTAAATTACAGGAGAAGTTTACAATTAATTCAAGATTTTTTCCTATTCACCTGCAGTCTCTCGCTTTAAACTACTGAACATTTGATGGAAGAAACCAGAGCATCCAGAGGAAACCCAACCCAGAAACAGGGAGAAACACAGAAAGACTCAGCTGGCGTGGGAATTGAACCCGCCACCTTCTTGCTGTGAGGTGAGAGTGCTTGGACTTACTAAACAGGATTCAAATAGTGTCAATGAAGCTAAACACAACTCCAGATATGTTTTGTATGACAGAACGATGTTATGACATGGTTTAAAGCTAAAAAAAAGTCAATTTAGCATAAAATGTGTCGTTAAAACAAAATACAACTAAGAGTGAGCAAACGATGAGAGAAACCAGAGCCGTGTCTAGGCTTCTGTGTCCAAAATGTAAGACTGAGATGTAACCACTGACCTTAGTTTGTGTGAAACGTCTCGATTTCTAAAGCATTGTCCAGATGAATACGCTTGAAAGCTTTTCTACCGTGTGTGGCTGGTGCTCGCCTCACAGTTGTTGTGGCGCTCCTCTGCTGCATCACAGTGTTTATTAAATCCACTTGGACTCGGCGTGACGTGCAGCGCGGCTCGTAGGCTTCACCAGAGTAAAACTTATTATGAAAGCGAAAGTATGAGTGCTGCGCCGAGATGAGGCATTTAAAGGTACGACGGCCCAAAGAGGCGTCGATAAGAAGAACAGTTAAGGTGAGACGCTGCAGGTGAACAGGAAAAAATCTTACACGAAAAGATATCAATTGTAATGTTCTCCTGTTGTTTGTGAGGCTCTAACCACACCCTCACAGACCAGATTATTGGTGGAGGCTCTGATTTGGAGGCGCGCCCATCTCAGAGCAGGTCAGGTGCTAATCATCGCCCTGATTTGGACTCTGCCAAGTGCTGCCTGGAGGAGGGAGGTCCAGTTGGGGAAGCTGTTTAGCACCACATATTGTTTATCAACAATGCTGTCAAATCGTATGGAAAATACATTTGCTAAATTTTCATATGTTTGTATATAGAGTTGTAAATATAATCTGTATAGAGAATTGTAAAGTTTGCCTAAAGCTAAACCTACCTATCCATGCTTGGGGGTTAGTGGTTTAGGCCCTAGTGCTCAAACAAGGGTCGGGACCATGGATGTATTAAATGAACTGGATAAGCCACGCCCCCTCTGTCCGTGTCCCAGATTGATTAGTGGTCGTGTGAGGTACTGCAGCCTCTTGGGCCCAGCCTTTTTCTAAAATTGCACATTATAATTGCAGACAGGACTGAATTATTATCGGTATTTAAATAAAATAGAAGGAAATGTTCTTTTCTACCGTTTCTAAAATCGCCAAAATTACCGTTTCTATGTTAAATGACGTCACAGTAAACATGTGCGACTCACGTGAACGAGCGTCGGACGATACAAACAGAAGCTCGTGGACATGGTTAGACTAGAGACACCTGTAAGTTGTATTTTACTTCATTTCAGACGCTTCACGTGTGTATAACATGAAGAATACAATTACAATCACACAAGCTAACGCTAACACAAAAACCTGCAGCTGCGAGGTCGCTCACGTCGCTCAAAGCATCATGGGGGATTGTGGTCACGTGAATGTAGATTTCTATTTTTCTAGGTCTATATTCTCAAAATAAAATCAAACATTAGCTACAAGGCTAATTTATCAATTTGCGTGTCGTCTATTTTTTGTGTTTAGAGGTCGCAAACGTTAACTATTGTTATTTTGGGGGTCGCGACTGAAAAAGTTTGAGAATCACTGGTTTAGACCACACTATTATGGGGTGTCTGGGTTGTCCTGTCCTGTCCTGGGGAGATGCTGTCAGTCGGTTCTGTGGTGCTGGTCAATAAATCAAGACAAGCTCGCAAAGGTTTCTTTTCCTTTTCTTTCTTTGACCTCTCGGATACCATGGCTGTCCTGAGCTAGTACGAGGCTACTTACCACTTTCAATCTTACCTTCAATACTCACATAAATGTAAGAAAAAAATATATCACACATTTTTCATCATGTCATGTTTTCATGTAGAACTAAGGCATTTTATGTGGGGAAAATGGCCAAAAATACACATATTTGGGACATTTAAAACTTAAAATTGTACAGAACCAGGTTTTAATTTATTGGGTTAATTTTGTACAAATATTACTGTAAAATTTGGACTATAAGCCGCTACTTTTTTCTCATGATTTCAACTCTGCGGCTTATACAGCTAATTTATGTATTTTTACGGGAGCGGCCTCTAGGGGCGCTCTAAGCAGGAAGCGCAAGAGTTGGACAAACCAGTGAAAGAGAGAGTGCGCGAAGGAATACAATTCATCTTATTCCTGAAGTTGCCGTACACGCCGCCGTCTTGTTTCCGTTGTAGTTCACACGGAGCAGACGAGCTCAACAGAAAATAAGTTCTACATGGACTAAAAAGACGTTTTCAGGCCTCAGGAAATCGGTGCGTTGTGACTTGTTGTTGCTCGTGTTCATTAAACATTTTACACAAATCAATCTACTTTATGTAACATTTTAGCGGTGAGACTTTTCCCTCGTTCGTCATTAGCTTTAACGGAGTTCTCGTCAAACGGAAGTGCGTTTACAACAAAAGTGCAAAAAACAGCAAAAGTGGCAGAATAAGGTGAATAGTTTGATTGTGTTTAGAACAGTCAGTTTGCATCATGTGCACACCAGCATCACAGATAACACACCAAGAAATGAATATCACGCAGGTTTAAGTTAAAAACCAATCGCTATGGAGCCAAAGAAGGAAACAGAGCTGTTGCACGTGAGCTCGTCATCAATGAGTCGATGGTGAGACGTTGGAGGCGCCGAGTGAAGAACGACTCAATGCTGTTTGGAAAAAGGCATGTGTTCAATTAAAACTCTGCGTGTTCCATCCTTCTGTGTAAATGTCTCCTGCCGCTTAAAGACAGGTGCAGTCTGCAGGTGTTTTTCTTTGTAAATACAGATGGTGCGGCTTATTGTAACCCAGGTAAAATATGTTAATTAAAATCTGTCCTAGTAAATGGGTTAATATGTTAATCTGTTCGTAAAACCTAATACAGATGCGTATATATTATATTTATTTATTCCCTGCCTCCGTGCTCACCTTTCTGCCACACGTCATTACGTATTGCACGCAACTAATCATGTGACCGACCGCGACCAATCACAGTAGGCGAGCAGTTTTTAACCTGTGCTGTTAGCGTTCCCCAATCAGACGTGCGTGGGGAGGCTGGCAGGACAGCTGTGAACAGGTTCGTAGTCAGACATCAGATTAGCTATTTTACGCCTTGATATGCCGTGTAAGCCTAAGACCTGTATGATTCATCCGTAGTGCTCTTTACTGGTCCGTGTGGAGTCCGTTGCCGCCATCATGTTTGTGTTTACGGAGGATTTGGTGAGTGTTCAATGCGATGATTTGGGATGCTAACATGCTAAGCTAGCGGGCTAGCGCTAGCGTTAGCATAGTCGAGTTTTATGTTGAATGTATTGTACTCATTGGAATGTATTTAATGAAGTACTCAGCCCAATGTATTACTTTTGCAACACCTATTTATGATTGAAAGGTTATATTGACAGTGAATGTATTTGTTAGTTGGATGTTACCTGTCCAACCAGGCTATAGCCTATGGCCAACATCAATTTGATCAAATGTAGGTCATGTTATTCATGTTATTCATGTTATGTATTTGAATTTGTGTACACATAGGATTGGAGCTAAAGTTAAAGATTGATAGGAAATCATTTAGCTTCTATTTATTGGACCTGTTTATTTACTACAGGCCAGGTGCTTCTGATTGATGGCGAGCTTGGAGCCGACACCCTTCATTCCCCGGGTCTGGTAGGAGGCTGACACAGCCTGTCCCCCACCACTCTCTTTGCTGACTTTTACACTTGTACATCCACCTCTACATATGGACAATATGCAGTAAAATCAAACTCTTGTGGATTGCCAAAGTCAGTATCATCGATCAACCGTTTCTGGATTAATTTATTATTTATTTTTGGACATTCAGTTGCAACAACCCATTGAACTCAATATCTAGTTCAAAGTGCACTTCTATCACTCAACCGGTTTTCAATACTGCAGTCTGTATATATTTTGGGGGTATTATTATTATTTGTTGTTGTCTTTATTTTGTATTGTAAATAATTGTTCAAACTCACAATATATGGTACCATCACCACTAAACTTAAACTTCTCAAGTGTCCTTAATTACACACACCAGCTCCAGCATTCGATCCTGTCTTCTGACACTAGCCCATACCTTAGCCTATTAGCAATTCCACTACTACCTGTTAATAACTCATTAATAACCGCTAACTAGCGCTAATACATGCTACATCTTGGCGAGCTAGCCAGGAGCTGGGTTGTGTTGTAATTAAGTTGTAATAAACCCCAATAAGTCACATTCAACCTCACCAACCCGATTTGCGATGGAAATTTTTGAAAAACTCGGGATAAAACTTCCTAACGCTGTTCTAGTTGATGGAGCAGTTGAACATAGTTCTTCCGAAGTGATAGATTTCCTCGATCAATATGGCGACATAAACCGCAATGATATTATTGACTGTATTGAGTCAGAGTTTCATCATATGTTAGTTGTTGAATACGTGTCAGGTTCGTCTGTAGCAAAGTTAGCTTCACTCCTGCCGTATACATTCACTTCTGAGGAAGGCAATAAGTTCCATATTCAAAATTTGTCTCAAATGTATTCATCAAAGTTGGGTGGTTCAAAGACCGACACCTATCTGTCTGATCTACAGAAGATAGCGAAGATGTCTGGAAAAGACTACGCAGTTGTTCTGGGAGAAATGATGTCTCAAATACAGCAGTCCATTACACAACTCAACCCTGCAGTTCAAAATGTCCCAAAAACTGAACAAACTGACACAAGAACTCTAACAATGCAAACTGAATCATCTGTCCCAGCAAGCTCACCCTCACAACCCGCTGTCACCAGTTCTGCTTCTACTTCTCACAGTGCAGATGCTCAAAGTGCAGAGAGGCGGACCATCACGCCGGGAGATCTCAATCCGCCGGAAGTACAGCGTTACGTCGTGGAGCACGTGGTCCGGAGCAGCGATTCATCTCTACATGCTTCCCACCGCCTGCGACCGTTCTCTGGCAAAGTGTCCAGGCCAAACCATGAAATGGACTATGATACCTGGCGGTCTGGCGTCGAGTTAGTGCTGCATGATCCATCTATCTCTGATCTTCAACGCACCAGACTAATTCGTGACAGCCTGCTGCCCCCTGCCTGTGACATGGTGAAACATCGGAGCCACGACGCACTGCCAGAGGTCTACCTGCAGCAGCTGGAGTCAGCTTATGGCACTGTTCAAGACGGAGAAGAACTTTACGCTAAGTTCATGGACACTTATCAGAATCATGGTGAGAAGCCTTCGGAATATCTGCAGCGGTTACAGTTGGCGCTGCAACATGCTGTGAGGAGAGGAGGAGTGTCGGAGAGGGACATTGACAAACGCTTGTTGGCTCAATTCTGCAGAGGATGTTGGGACAATGGACTAATTTCTGAACTGCAACTTAAACAAAGAAAATCGAATCCTCCTTCTTTTGCTGAATTTCTACTACTCCTGCGGACAGAGGAGGACAGAGAAGCGGCGAAGAATTTGAGGATGAAACAGCACCTTGGAGCAAGACAAAAAGTTGCCACTCATGCTCAACTGGTACAAAATGATGACGAGACAAATCTGTGCACAGCTTTAACAAATTTCACTAAACAACTCTCACAGCAAATGAATGCTATCCAACAGCAGCTGGCAGCTCTAACCAACAGTCAAGGAAAACATTCTGTGAATCCGGATTCTGTTCAAAGTACTCAAAGAAGGAAGAAACCTGTGAAACCCTCAAGACCAGCTTCTTCCAATCCGAAACCCGGTTTTTGTTTCCGGTGTGGGGAGGATGGACACATTAGACCTCAATGTGATTCAGATCCAAACCCAGCATTGGTTAATGCGAAGCGTAAGCAGTTCCAAGATAAGCAGCAAGAGTGGCAAAGGCAAAATTTCACTTCACATGGACATTTAAACTAGCTTCAGTTTCTGATGTAGGGACGGCCAGAAACTGAGCAGGACCAATCATGTCCCGCCAAGAACCAAATTCCCGTCAAATGTTCTGAGTTACAGTCTAGTTCAAGATCAAAAGCCAGAGTGCCAAGAGGACTCGTCGGATCCAGATGCACCGCTGAGATCACCGTCAATGGTCACAATAGCTCGTGTCTTCTGGATACTGGTTCACAAGTAACTACAATACCTGTGTCATTTTACAACGAATATCTGTCAGACCAACCTGTGCAATCACTGCAAGATCTACTTCAAGTTGAAGGTGCGGCTGGGCAAAATGTTCCATATCTTGGGTACATCCAGACTACGATGACATTCCCAAAAGACTTTGTTGGCAGCATCATTACTGTTCCAACACTGGCACTCATCGTTCCCGACGTAAGACCAGGATTTCCTACTTCAATCCTGATTGGCATGAACACTCTCGAAACACTCTATGACAACTTCCGGCAAAGTGACAACTCTTCTTTCCAGCCATATTTCTCTGGTTACCGTGCTGTGTTACAAACTCTCCAAGTGACCTACCAACAAAGCTGCGACCACCTTGGACTTGTAACTCTCCACAGCAAAGCAAAGGTCCTTGTTCCTGCTGGTCACACAGTGGTTCTTGAAGGCTCTGCCAAAGTCTCAGGGCCAGCTAGTCAGTATGCTGTCGTTCAACATCCGGTTTCAGGCCTGCCGGGTGGTTTGTGCGTTAGCAGCTGTCTGGTTGCCCTGCCTACTCGCTCTCCTCACAAAGTTCCAGTTATTGTGAGAAACGAGTCAGAGCAAGATATCTTCATACCACCACTGACCATCATAGCAGAGCTGGCAGTCTATGATTGCATCATCTCCGAGCACTGTGTTACAACTCCATCCGGGCCAGACAACAAAGACAACCTGCTGAACTTCAATTTTGGTGAATCACCATTACCGCCAGAGTGGAAAGAAAGAGTCACAACCAAGTTAAGCGCCATGTCCAATGTATTCTCACATCATGACTTGGATTTTGGTTGCACCAATCACGTGAAACATCACATTAATCTCCATGACAACACTCCATTCAAACACCGTGCAAGACCAATTCACCCTCAAGACATAGAGGCTGTACGCAAACATCTGAGAGAACTTCTCGACGCAGGTGTAATACGTGAATCGGAGTCACCTTTCTCATCGCCAATAGTTGTTGTCAGGAAGAAAATGGAGACATTCGACTTTGCATTGACTATCGCAGCTCAACTTACAAACCATCAAAGATGCCTATGCATTACCTAACCTGGAAGAATCATTTTCAGCACTCACCGGATCCAAATGGTTTTCAGTCCTTGACCTCAAGTCGGGCTATTACCAAATTGAAATGAATGAAGCAGATAAACCGAACGGCTTTTGTTACACTCTTGGATTCTGGGAATTCAATAGAATGCCCCAGGGAGTCACCAACGCACCCTCAACCTTCCAGAGATTGATGGAGAAATGTATGGGTGACCTTCACTTGAAAGAAGTCCTCGTGTTTTTGGATGACCTAATCATTTTCTCCAATACACTAGAGGAGCATGAGAGTCGTCTACTAAGGGTGTTAACTCGTCTGCAAGAGTACGGTTTGAAACTTTCACCTGAAAAGTGCAAATTCTTTCAGACGTCTGTCAAATACTTGGGACACATCAAGCTTCCAAAAAGGCGTTGAGACGGATCCAGAAAAAGTAGCAGCACTCAAATCCTGGCCAAATCCAACAAATCTTAAAACTTTACGCTCTTTTCTGGGATTCGCAGGCTATTACCGCTGCTTTATCAAGGGGTACTCAGCCATTGCCAAACCGCTCAACGACCTAACACGCGGCTATTCATCTACTCGCAAGAACTCAAAGTTTCAAGACTCCAAACCTCAACAGTTTGATCCAAAACAACCGTTCGGTTCAAGATGGACTCCAGAATGTCAACATGCTTTCACAATCTTGGTTGAAAAACTCACTAGTGCACCCGTTCTAGGGTTTGCAGACCCAACGCGTCCATACATCCTTCACACAGATGCCAGCACCACAGGACTGGGTGCGGCACTCTATCAGGAGCAAGATGGAGAAATCAGGGCAATTGCCTATGCAAGCAGAGGTCTATCAGCCAGTGAGAGCAGATATCCAGCACACAAGCTTGAATTTTTAGCACTAAAATGGAGTGTAACAGAAAAATTTCAAGACTACTTGTATGGTGCTAATTTTACTGTGGTGACAGACAGTAACCCACTTACTTACATTCTGACTTCAGCCAAACTGGATGCAACAAGCCATCGGTGGTTGGCTGCACTTTCCACATTTTCATTTAAACTACAGTATCGAGCCGGAAAACACAACATGGATGCTGACGCACTCTCCCGTCGTCCACATGAAGATTCTCGTCACGCTGTGTCTGATCAGGAGCTTCTCATCCAGTTCACAGGACAACATACGCCAGGCCCTGGTGACCACACGCTAACTCCCGATGTGGTTGATGCCATCTGCCAGAGTTGCCTGATACGCACTGAAGCAGCAAGACCGCTGATCGAGTCCCTGTCCATCACGGCGGAATCTGTTCCTGAGGGCTACGAGGAAGATCCTGGGCTGCCTGTTGTCCCTGCTTTATCCCCTTCTGAGCTTCGGGAAGAGCAGAGGGCAGACCCAACCCTCAGAGAAGTCATCCACCAGATGGAGACAGGTGAGAAGATCCCTCCTACTGCTAGGAATGAATTACCAGAGGTTCCTTTGCTGCTCAGGGAGCTCAACAGACTGGAACTGGTTGAAGGCATCCTTTACAGAAAGCGTCAGGACAACGAGCAAACCTCATACCAGCTTGTCCTGCCCGAAGACCTTCGCCCTACAGTGTTGCAGAATCTACATGATGACATGGGTCATATGGGAATAGAGCGCACCTTAGATCTCGCCGCACTCGCTTCTATAGGCCCCAGATGGCTGCTGATGTGGAGCACAAGATTAAGACTTGTGGTCGTTGTATTCGCCGTAAAGCTCTGCCTGGAAGAGCTGCTCCTCTCGTCAGTATTCAAACTTCCAGACCATTAGAGCTCATCTGCATGGATTTCCTCAGCCTCGAGCCAGACACCAGCAATACTAAAGACATTCTTGTGTTAACCGACCACTTTACCAAGTTCTCCTTAGCCTTCCCAACACCCAATCAAAAGGCTAGAACGGTGGCCAAGTGTCTCTGGGAGAATTTCATCGTTTACTATGGGATCCCAGAACGCTTGCATACAGACCAAGGGCCAGACTTTGAGTCCAAGCTGATAAAGGAGTTGTGTGAGGTGGCGGGGATCAAAAAGTGTCGGACTACACCATATCACCCTCGTGGGAATCCAGTAGAGCGATTCAACCGCACTTTACTCAATATGCTGGGAACTCTTGAATCCAAACAGAAATCAAAATGGAAAGACTACGTCAAACCTCTAGTTCATGCATACAATTGTACACGAAATGAAACAACTGGATACACACCGTATGAATTAATGTTTGGACGTTCTCCTCGTCTTCCGGTCGACTTAGCCTTTGGATTGCCAATGAATCAAGATAAACACCAACCTCATTCACAGTACGTTCAAAGTCTCAAGTCCCGGTTAAAAGAGAGTTACGAAATTGCCTCAAAGAACGCTGCCAAAGCCGCTGAAAAGAACAAGGTCCGATTTGATCAAAATGTAATTCCTTCAAAGTTGGAAGCTGGCGATCGAGTTCTTGTGCGTAGTGTGCGCTTGCGAGGAAAACACAAGCTCAGTGATAAGTGGGAACAGGATGTCTATGTTGTGGTTAAACAAGCTGGAGACATGCCAGTCTATGTAGTCAAGCCAGAGCAACAAGATGGTCCTACACGTACTCTTCACAGAGATCTTCTCTTACCGTGTGGTTTTCTCCCTGCCGTCGATCAAAGCCCATCTGTTGAGGCCAGTCTTGTCTCAAGGCCCAGAACTCGTCGGCAGTGCCAGATACCTCTTGATTCTGAAGACTCTGCTGAGGATGAATCTCTACAAGAAGCAACACCGGTCAGTTTGGTTCCATGTCTAACAAGGTTCCAGAGAGAGCACAGTACACAAGTTTCAAAGACTTCATCCCCCAATGTTGCCAAAGACCGTTTCTCTCCAGTGTCCTTACCTGTGAGCGAGCCAACTGCTGCTGTTGATATTCCGCTGCAATCTGAGACCGAACACTTACCTGAAGAAGATCCTATGTCACCTGTTGAGCTACCTGAAACCTTACCTGAGGTTGAGTCCGAAGAACAATCTGTTGAGCAACCTGCAGAATATCACTTACCTGATAACTCACCTGATTCATCCCGTCCAGAGCTCACTGAAATCTCATTCAATGAAGATGTTGAAGAATCTATCCATTCTGAGCCCAGTGTCTCTGAAACATCTAACTTTGATCCCAATTCAATGGAACCTGAATCTGACACAGTTCCTAGACGTTCTGTTCGCCAAAAAGTTCCACCTAATAGGCTACAGTACAGTTCGCTAGGTAACCCCCTTGTGTCTGTTGTTCAAACTTTGCTGCATAGTTTATCTGATGCGTTAAGTCCTACAAATCTCACCAATTCTCCTATTCACGTGGTATAGCATGCAACGGGACGTGCATAGATTTAAGGGGGGAGGGTGTAACCCAGGTAAAATATGTTAATTAAAATCTGTCCTAGTAAATGGGTTAATATGTTAATCTGTTCGTAAAACCTAATACAGATGCGTATATATTATATTTATTTATTCCCTGCCTCCGTGCTCACCTTTCTGCCACACGTCATTACGTATTGCACGCAACTAATCATGTGACCGACCGCGACCAATCACAGTAGGCGAGCAGTTTTTAACCTGTGCTGTTAGCGTTCCCCAATCAGACGTGCGTGGGGAGGCTGGCAGGACAGCTGTGAACAGGTTCGTAGTCAGACATCAGATTAGCTATTTTACGCCTTGATATGCCGTGTAAGCTTCAAGACCTGTATGATTCATCCGTAGTGCTCTTTACTGGTCCGTGTGGAGTCCGCTGTCGCCATCATGTTTGTGTTTACGGAGGATTTGGTGAGTGTTCAATGCGATGATTTGGGATGCTAACATGCTAAGCTAGCGGCTAGCGCTAGCGTTAGCATAGTCGAGTTTTATGTTGAATGTATTGTACTCATTGGAATGTATTTAATGAAGTACTCAGCCCAATGTATTACTTTTGCAACACCTATTTATGATTGAAAGGTTATATTGACAGTGAATGTATTTGTTAGTTGGATGTTACCTGTCCAACCAGGCTATAGCCTATGGCCAACATCAATTTGATCAAATGTAGGTCATGTTATTCATGTTATTCATGTTATGTATTTGAATTTGTGTACACATAGGATTGGAGCTAAAGTTAAAGATTGATAGGAAATCATTTAGCTTCTATTTATTGGACCTGTTTATTTACTACAGGCCAGGTGCTTCTGATTGATGGCGAGCTTGGAGCCGACACCCTTCATTCCCCGGGTCTGGTAGGAGGCTGACACAGCCTGTCCCCCACCACTCTCTTTGCTGACTTTTACACTTGTACATCCACCTCTACATATGGACAATATGCAGTAAAATCAAACTCTTGTGGATTGCCAAAGTCAGTATCATCGATCAACCGTTTCTGGATTAATTTATTATTTATTTTTGGACATTCAGTTGCAACAACCCATTGAACTCAATATCTAGTTCAAAGTGCACTTCTATCACTCAAACCGGTTTTCAATACTGCAGTCTGTATATATTTTGGGGGTATTATTATTATTTGTTGTTGTCTTTATTTTGTATTGTAAATAATTGTTCAAACTCACAATATATGGTACCATCACCACTAAACTTAAACTTCTCAAGTGTCCTTAATTACACACACCAGCTCCAGCAATCGATCCTGTCTTCTGACACTAGCCCATACCTTAGCCTATTAGCAATTCCACTACTACCTGTTAATAACTCATTAATAACCGCTAACTAGCGCTAATACATGCTACATTATACTCAGGTGCACTCAATAGTCTGAGTTTTACGGTAGTTACAAAAAAATGTACAGTGGGGATTTTGGATTTCTTAGTTTTTAAGTAAACTAGATTGGACTGAAAATTGAACATTTGACCTTGGTTTGTGTGGGATAAAGGTGTGCTCACTCCGACAGGCTCTTTCTGTCAACGCTGTCCTGCCTCAAATAATCACTGAGTGGTTTGTGTTGGCGCCCGTGACAAAAGAACGAAACAAGAAAATGAGAAAAAAAGGTTTTGAATTTTCTTGGAGTGAAAAAGACTTGAAAAAGGCGGCTGTGAAATGTCTGGATTTCTAAAGCGTTGTCCAGATGAATACATTTGAAAGCTTTTCTACCAAGAAGCACTTACGGACGAATGAGGGGCTAAAATAAACGACTGTCTCGATAAAAGAAAACATACACAGGCCAATTAAACATGGCAACAATCACTGATAAAAAATAAAAATACATGCTATAAAAAGAGGATGATACTGAATAGTGAGTTAGTGCCATATGAACCATCTCGCAATCTGAGGGCCTCAGGGACCGGCCTCCTGCTGGTGCCTAGAGTCAGGACTAAACATGGGGAATCAGCATTTCAGTTTTTTGCAGCTAAAATCTGGAACAGTCTCCCTGAAGATGTGAGACAGGCCTCCACTCTGACAATGTTTAAATCCAGGCTAAAAACAGTTCTCTTTAGACGTGCATACGACTGAAAGATCTATCTGCACTCTTCTCTTTTAAAGCACTTTATTCTAAAATGATTTTAAAATGATTCTGTGTGTCTTTTTGTGTTTTGTGATTTTAATGCAACTTTTCCTGTTTATGTAAAGCACTTTGAATTGCCCTGTGTACGAATTGTGCTCTACAAATAAACTTGCCTTGCCTTGCCTTGCCTAGGACAAAATGTGGCTATTTCAATGTTTAAAAAGACCTACTCGGACTTTTACTGTTTTAATCTTTCTAATACAGTCAGTGTTGGCAATAGGGCTGTGAAACCACTTGTTTTATTTGCATTCAACAAAATTACGTAGCAAAAACGAGAAGAGTTGGCTAAAGATTTTGGAGTAAATCTCTGGTCCTTACTTACTTACCACTGGTCCTTTTCTGTGTAAATTGTTATTTTTGCATGAACTGTTGAGTAGTTTCGATCTTTTAAGTGCAGTTTGGGTCAGATACACAGAGATATTTCATAGTTTTGATATATTTTGCCACGCCCCTTTTTAGTCGACGAATTTCTTTCGTCAACTACAGCCCTAGTTGGCAAATGTTAAGTGTAAATCGTAGAAAGGGTTTCAGGGGTTGTCATCCGGACGCTGTTTGAAGATCGAGACGTTTCGACTTTTATCCAAAAGTCATTGTCAAAGGCAAAGGCAAACAAAGACAGGCCAATTATCAAGGTTCAGGTGACAAACAAACAATTTTCCAAACAAAGACAGGAGTTCAGTGACTCCTCCCTGGGGGCAGGACTCTCACGACTTAGAGGAGCATATAAGCCCGAGTTCCCAGACCAGTTCTCAGATTGACAATGACTTTTGGATAAAAGTCGAAACGTCTCGATCTTCAAACAGCGTCCGGATGACAACCCCTGAAACCCTTTCTACGATGAAGCACACCTGGACGAATGAGGGTTTACATCGACGTTAAGTGTAAATGTTTCAATATTTTTTTATTCCTTTCTGTAACACATTAAGATTTATTTAAGATTTAAAGTGTGTTACAAATAAAATGCGTTGTTGCTGTTACAAACATCAGGAAGAAAATACGTGATGACTTTAACTAGAATAAACAACATGGCTAATGCTAACTTATGCTAAAGAAACAATAACACACCAGACGTCTCCTCACCCAGCACTGTAAAGGACTGTTGTCATAGAACAGTGTGATACAGTGACATTTACAGCAGATTACTGTCATTTGCAAAGGATTCTGGGGAAATAATTAGTTGGTAACAGTACGGTAGTGTAAATAGTACAATACAGTGACTTTTGTTGCAGTAGGAGACATTAAATGTCAGAGAACTGGGATAACGATAGAGGACAAAAAGATTAATGTAAAAATAGACCTCGATATTTATTATGTAATAGTGTGTGATGAATGAGAGTGAGTTTGTGAGAGAGAATGTGGGACAACGGATGGAAATGAGCCCATGGCTATGATCATGATCATGTATGTTTATTGACACGCACCAAATACATAACAAACAAAACCGATAATGTTGTAGTTGTTGATTTGCAAATTATATCTATGATTACAACTAAAATGACCTCAAAGAGAAGCATTCCTACTAAAATGCCTCTTTTTACTGCTAAAATCTCTGGTAATCTCCCCAACAAGATGATAGAGCGATACTTCTGCACTTTTGTGGTTCATTTCACGCTCTGTTCATGTTTTGTGTAACACCTCAGACATTGTTCCTGGTGTGGAAATACTGTATATTGTTAGCAAGATAAAAAAAAAAATCTCGACATACTAATTTGTCCACGTCACATACTGACTTACAAAGTGCACCTTTTAAGATTTGTGCTCCGTGCTGCCATTTCTATAAGTACATTTGTTTTCTTGTACTTATGATGTTTGTGACGAGTGTCTTTTCATTTCCTTTGTCTATTTAAGAACAGCTCTGTAGTTTTAGTAAAGCACTTTACTTTTAAAGATCTTCACTTTGCTCTGTGTGCCTCGGGTCTTTCTTTCTTTCTAGACTCCTCTTTACAACAGGGTGAGTGTTCATCCTGGAAGAGCACCTGACATTTTTACTGGACTGCAATTTCTTGACCCAGTGAAGCACTCGCACGCTCCTCTACATTCAGGGGATGGGTTTGATAAGGCTTTATCAGTACCATTGATCATTTTGATTATCAAAAATCTTAAATTGAAAGATATAAATTGTAAACTTCTCCTGTAGTTTACTCACGTAAATGTAAGAATATAATGTATTACAAGTTTTTCATCATGTCATGTTTTCGGTGGAAATAAGGTATTTTATGTGTAAAAACTGCCAAAATTACACATATTTGGAACATTTAAACCTGAAAATTGGATAGAACCAGGTTTAAATTTCTTGTTTCATTTTGTGCAGCCCTCTGTAAAAAACAAATTACATAGAGGGCTTGGATTTCTTAGTTTTAAAGTAAACTAGATTTGACTTAAAATTGTCCTAAAAATTCTAATTTTGCCTAATTTTTCCAACTTAAAACTTCAATAAATCAGTTTTTAAATTAGATACCAAAAAAGCCTTCTGTTTGTTTCATCAAATCTTGTTGAGTCCAGATTGTACAGTTTGGTGTAGGATCTACTTTAAGGCTGATCTTTATGTCTCGAGGGACAAAAATGCATTTTAAGAAAACGACCTTTGAAGTTACAATGTCCCAGAGAAATCTATGGATGAAGTGGATTAAATGGAAGAATAAAACATCTTTAGGAGCAGATTGGACAAGTTTGTTGTTTCCACATGAAAGTCGATATGATGAGAGAACAAACTGACCAAAAAACAAAAAAATTGAAAGAAAAAAAAGGTTTTGCCTGTAGTGTCTGGCCTTAAGAGAGAAGACGTACGATTCCAGTGGACTGCTAAAAACACCATCCCTATTCAGAATAAAGTTTGCCAGTAGAAATCGTGCATTTTTTTTCAAATTGTCAGATAGCCCATAATGTTCAGATCTCCTAAAAGTTCCTCACATCTTTCAGGTTGGTGAATATCAGAGCGCAGTAGATGGTTTCATTCACTTTTTCAGCCTCATTCTACCTTATCCTTCCGCTCCTGAATCCTTTGACGTCACTGACCGTTGTCCATGTCGTGAAGTGAATCAAAGCGCGACCAAAAGCAGTAATTATTAAACTATTAAAAAGGTACAGGTCTTGAAAAAGTGCTCATTAGGTCACATTAGGACGACTGATAAAAAAAGCTCCAGAGTCAGAGAAGCCGATATATTGCACCTCAGGCCATTTAGACGAGAGCCACGGGAAATATGAAGGAGATGAATGAAGTATAACTCTGCGGGTTCTGCAGAAGTGTGAAACTAAATGAACTACTTTTTGCTTTTAGCTCAGAATATCCACGTCATTTCCATCTAAAAAGTGTCAGAGTGATTTGATTTGAATCTGGTGAAGGTGAAAAGATAAAAAAGATAAAACACTGAGGACCTTCGTGTATTACCACTTGATGATGTCATGATGTGGAGGTGAATGTTTTGTCTTAATATTAGGGATGACTTGGAAGATGTTGATTATATAGACCCTTTAAAAATGTGTAAACAAAACATTCTAAATTCAGAATGGAGGCAAAAGTGAAGTGGAATTTAACGTGATTTCACTGAGAAACTGGGATTTAACCTCAGAATATCACAAAATATGACAAATGTAGATGACTTTGGAAAAGTAAAAGCCTCAGACACATGTGAGTGACACCAGAGCTGCTTTAAACACATTTATTATTGTATTTTACATTATATTTTAGGAAATTATGATAAGCTCTTTGCAATTTTGATGAAGGAACAATCCAGATTTATGGGTTTTACTGGAAAAACACTCAAAGAAATGTTGAGCCTGCCATAATATTTCATTTTATCTAGAGATATATGAGATACTATTCCATAAATTAGATTCTTTTGAAGCTAAAATACAATTTTAAGGCTAGAAAATTGTATTTTGTCCATCGTTTGTTATAGAAAAGCAAACAAACTGATCTTTTCTGCCCTGGAAATTCAAATGTGTTGCTTTTTTCCAACACAAACACTTAAAACCAGTAGAATTTAGATCTAATGTGACATAATCATTGAAAAACTTACATTTACTTCATTTTGCCTCCAGTCGCCTCCATTCTGGAATTTTGATGACTTCACATTTTAAAGGGTCTATATATAACGACACTGTATTTAATGTATTTCTAATTAAAAACTGTATTGATTGTACTGTATTTTAGTGGAGTTATGTCAATTTACTTAATAAGCCACTCAAATAAACCAAATTAAACCTGATTCGGACCGTTTTGCAACTTAAAATAACCACCGTTGATGATTTAATTTAGTGTCGTGGATCAGTTGCACGGTTTCTCTCTGAAAAGCGTGTGAACCCCTGAGCTCTAAAACCCCGTCACTCACACGTGGCCGGTCTCGTGCGCCACCACGAACGCCGAGGAGAAGCCGTCTTCGTGGTTGAGGGTGCAGCTCCTCAGCGGGTGGCACATCCCCGTCACCGGAGCGTAGCCTGAAAAACACGACAGAAACACAGGAAAAAAGACTAATAATCATGAAGCGGTGAGCGCGCCACTGCAAAAAACACCAGAAAATGACGTTAAGATGACGAGAGAAAAGGACATAAAGCATGCACTGATGAGACGCACAAGGAAATATATGAATGACATTTGATTAAACTCACAGGGAGGGTAATAATCTTAATGTTTAATGAGGAATTATGACAAATGAATGCGTGGATCTGATATTTAACTAGTATTTGTGGGAAATTAAAGGCACGTGTCAATCAAATCTTGTATTGTGGAGTTGTTAAATGCTCAAAAAGCACATGTTTTTGATTGAGTAGATTCACTTTGTACGTTATATTCACAATTCAAACTGAAATTTACATTGTTTATGAGACTAAATCGATTTTCTCGCAATAATAAATGGATTTTCCCCACAATATTCAAACTTGATGATGGGTAAAAGACAATTTGTTTCATCTGATGTTGAATTTTAAAAGGTGTTTCTGAATTTTAACCTTAAAAAACATGTTTTCACTCAAAATTTTGGCTTCTGAATTGACACTACAGGCATAAGTCTTTTTGTTTTTGTCCATTGTATCTTCAAAAGTCAAAGGTGGTTTTCTTAAAATGCATTTTTCTGCCACAGAGACATAAAGATCAGCCTTAAAGTTGCTCCTGCGCCAAACTGTACCATCTTGGACTCAACAAGATTTAGAAGGAACGTGCAGAAAGATTTGTTGATATCTAATTTATTAATTCAAGTTTTAAGTCCAAAAATTGAGGCTAAATTTAAATTTTTGCACACATTTTCAGTCAGATGTTGCTTACTCCAAAACTTTTATAAAACATCCAAAATTCTCAGATTCCAAGACATTTCCAACTGGCTCTATCCATTTTTCAGATTTCGATTTTTACTCACAAATGTAAGAGATGCTACAAAAACTACTCAACAAGTTTAAAATTGACATATTTAGATTTTTGTTGCCGCAAAAATGGGAGCAAAGGTGAAAAAATTTTAATCAAGCTGTAAATTTTCTCATTGCGAATTTTACATTGAATTTGAGAATCTGCATTGAATGTTTAAAAGATTATATATTTTTCTGTATTTATTGATTTGATTGATTTTCAAACTGAGAAAAACACACCGAAAAGAAAAAAAAAAGATTCTGCAAAAGCGTAAAATTCAAAACTCAAACATGTTTTTTCCACGTTAATTCAAAGATAAACTCTCGTACAGCATTTAAAATTCAAAATCCGATGAAACAAATGACAATGTGCCCGGGCGTGACAAAAACAAACTTCCAAAAACTCAACAAAAACTTGACCTGGAGGTAAAAACGACTGGAAGCAAAAGCACAAACATCAAACATAACTCGATCAGAGCTGTGCAGCGATTCAGCGCAGTTTTGGTTCATTTTCCGCAGCTGAATTTCTTGAACATTTTTGCCGATTTTCAAAACTTTCCTTCATGCTTGTGGATATTAGAAGACTTTTTGGCATGCAGATAAAAAGCAGAAGATGCAGCGGACAGACAGCTGATTAAATATGCATGACTGTTATGTAGTCGTTATTAAGGATGACGATGATGATGATGATGGACATTAGATGATGATGAAGAGCGTAAAAAGCCAAATGCATTGCTTTGTGAAGGGATGTAACAAAAACAAAAGCTCAAAAAGCCACGACAATTTATTACGAACAATATAAACCAATCACAAGCGTCGATACGGACATGCATTGTTTTGCTGCAGCAGGTCAACTACATTGACCATGATCCTTTGCTCCGTCTTTAGAAATGACTGTTAATAAACTTTCGCGTTGAAAGAGAAGAAAATTACAATTAAAAAAAGATTGCTGCAAACCGTCTAATTTCCTCTACGAACAACAAAGCATTCAGTTTTATTCTGCTGGAAAAACATTTGTTAAACATCTGAAACTGATCTGAAACAAACGGCAAAAGCGAGACTAAAAGACAAAAAAAAAGTCAAACATATCCAAAAGCGACAGAAACGCGACTAACGGTTAGAAAAATGTGACTAAAAGTGACAAAAATGTGACTGGAAGAGACAAAATCGCGACTAAATGTGACAAAAATGCTACAGAAAGCAACAAACACATCTAAAAGCGACAGAAAAGCGACTGACAGTTACAAAAACATGATTGAAAGTGACTAAAACGTGACTAAATGCGTCAAAAACATAATAAAAAGTGAAGAAACACACCCAAAAGCGAGAAAACAGTTACAAAAACATGACTGAAAGTGACAAAAATGTGACTTAAAGTGACAAGAATGCAACTAAATGCAACAAAAATGCAATAAAAAGCCGACAAAAACACAACTAACAATTACAAAAACATGACTACAAGAGACAAAAACGCGACTAAATGCACCAAAAATGCTACAAAGAGTGACTAACACAGTAAATAGCAACAAAAACACGACTAACAAATACAAAAACATGACTAAAAAGTGACAAAAATTTGACTTAAAGTGACAAAAACTGCAACTAAATGCGACAATAATGCAACAAAAACCGTCAAATGCGTACTAAAAGTGACAAAAACATGACCACAAATGACAAAAATGTGATTTAAAGTGACAAAAAACATGACTAAATGTGACAATAATGCTACCAAAAGCATCAAATGCATCTAAAAGTGACAATAACATGACTAAAAGTGACAAAAACATGACTAAAAGTGACAAAAACATGACTAAAAGTGACAAAAACATGACTAAAAGTGACAAAAATGTGACTAAAAGTGACAAAAATGTGACTTAAAGTGATAAAATGGCCTGATAAAGATTTTGGGATCACACACAGTAAGGAAATTAAGTGTTGTGCGGCTGCTGAAGTGTCCTAAATCTCCAACTGCTGTTAGCAAACAAGCTAGCAAAACACTGAGCAACAACAGAGAAACTACTTTCAGTTTACATTTGATCACATGAAGTTAATTTGAGCAAAACAAGAGGACGCTTGTTATTTTATCGCGTTATAAAGTTATGAAGAAAACAAATGACAAGGAAAAACAAAGCAATAGCTGGTGATTATCTGTGAGATTTGGATATTGTTACATCCCTTATATGTTCTTTTTTTTGCGAGACACGTGACACACTGCACATGACATTTCAGCAGCAAAACAATCAAATCAAATCAAATATGTCAGATGAAGCTCAGCCCGCAGCAGCAAAGCCATGTTGATAATAATACAGCATTATTATAACCTCAATAGTGAACTGATAAGTGGCTAACGTGATTCAATTCTACAGTGTTGTGAAAAGCTGTGTTCTACTTTTGATAAGCAATAACAAAAAGTGAAATCTGACTGCAAAACAAAAGGATTTTATTGGACAAGGCTATGAATAGTACGTGTAATATGTGATTTAAAGTGCATAGGGCGTATATTTCACTAAAACGTCGTGAACATGACTGTATTTGAAGATATTACTAAAAAATGTGCCTATTTTTCACAGTTTGGCAATTTTGGTGACATGTATAATGCAAATATGACACAGTTAGAGGTCATTCCACAACTGTTACCTAGCAACCGTACTGTAAACAAAGGCCAAAATACATATAAATTACAAAATAGTTATGATTTAACAGATAATAATACCTGACTTGACTCTTTAAAACTGTCAGAAAAATGCTGTAAATTGTCATTTTTGATGGAACGTCGCCTTTTGATGACATCACAGAGGGATTCCATTTTAGAACACAGCACTACTTCCTGTTATTTTCTGCTTTTTGTTCCTCTAATTTTCTTCACAAACGACAGAGAAACAAAGTGTGATAACTGTTTACCATGTGCACTTTCCAACAAACAGAGTCATAATTAAAAAAACACGAGAACCTGTCATACACACTTTAAACTGAACACATTATGCATCATTATGACCTTTATTGTCGTTCAAACAAACCACGCTTGTATTTCTTGCTTTAGACCTTTACACAATTATCTCCAAGAGCTCCCTCTGCTGGCAGCAAAAGGCACAAACCCAGAAAAAACGATTTTTACTGTTTTGAAACGTGAAAAACATGTTAAAGGTCCCATATTCTGCTCTTTTGCCCTTTACACAGTCTATTCTAAGGGCTTTGTTGATACATTTTTGCGTTGTGTAATATCCATAACATGAGTTTCAACACCCATCTCTTGGACTGGCCCACTTGTAAAGCAAAGTACTCTGAGATCTGACCCCCCCGAACAGAGAGCAGCATGCCTCCCCCGCCCAACCCGTGCGCCTCCCCCGCCCAACTCGTGCCGAAGCCTAGAGCGGAGATAGTGCGCATGCGCCGTGTGCTCCGGTAAACAGCGATACACAAACACTGACTAAACCTTTCTCCGTTGTGCGTCGTGCTGAGTCCTCGTCCTGGATCTGACCTGGGTTTGGCGTGCTCCAGGGCCTCGGCACAGGCGTTACCGTTTGGTAAATAACAAGCTAACTCTTGATCTGTCGTATCCATCGTGTAATTACTGTGTAGCATTAGCATTAGCTGTTTATTCTGCGGCTGCGTGGCTTCCCAGGCGTGGCTTAAACACGCGTCATCCTTGTGAGAGCCCCCTGCTGCTCAGCCAGGGGACAGAAAAGACAGTTCTCTAGTGAAAGCATGGGGAATCAATCAAAACCACTTTGGGCACAACATACGAGGCCCAAATAGCACTGGAGGAAGGTTAAAACCTCTGAAAAGTCGATTTTGCATGTTATGGGACCTTTAAAGTCTACATCAGTTACATGTATCGCTAATGCAGTCCCAGCTTCCAAAATATTCACCTCCATGAGTTTATAAGCACTTTTTATGAGTACTGAGTACTGAGCACGGGGCATCACAGACCGTCCCGGTAAAGCTAACAATGTGCTAACGGTGCACTTCACTTGTACAATAAAACACTCTTTAAATGCAGATGGAGAGTAAACGTTGTGGTCTCATTTTCACGTGAACAAATACGTGTACTGGGGAAGCACAGATTTAACTTTATTACGTGCAAAAAAATCAAGAACATGAACTAGTTCTGTTTTTCACGTTTCAAAACAGTAAAAATCAGCCCCTTTAAGTCACGATTAAGCAACAGGACCATCATTTTAAAGGACAAATATTATGCAAAAATGTAACAATTTAAACCAACATCAAAAACATACCTGGAGTTGTATTTCGTTTAATTCACAGTTGTTTCATTGATTTTGCTTACGAGGTCCTCTCCACACAAACGTCGAGATCTGCAGGTCTCCTGTGCTGTTATGAAGTCCATAAATCACCACCAGACTTGTTCTGAGCATTTCTGTCTCAAATTCCATTACATCAGCGCGCCAAGGGCAAGCTAACTTTTGTTTATTTCCCCATGTTTCAACACAGACATAAATAAGTATAGTAAACGAACTGATGACATCACACTGGGGACACAAAGGTTCCTTAGTAAACTATTTATAATGCATTAATAAACACTTGTTATGTGTTTAGAAGCACTTATAAGTCATTTACAACCATTTATTAGTGTGATAATTGAAAATAATGTAATACGCAGCTCATTGATGCTCTGTACATGTGGTTTATTCACTCAAACATGGATTATAAACATGTATGAGGCGTTATAAGTGCATGAACAAACTATTAGTGCTTATTAACATCTTATAAATAGTTAACTAAGGAACCTTAATCTAAAGCGTTACCGTCGCATTCGATGCTCATGCTATCAACCACTTAGCAGCGCGGCTAGTAATGTAAGATTTGAGGGAGTCCAGCAGAAGGATCATGTATTTTCCCTATAGCCATTAGCATTAGCCCGCAAAACACGCAAGTTCTGAATAATCCAGAGAGTGTCAGCTTGTACCAACCATCGAGCACATTTAAGTGAAATCAAAGCCTCGTTACAAGTCATTGTTCAGTGTGTAAAACTTTTAGTATTTTAGTTCAGGTCATAATTAGCATAAAACTGTCATCTGAGCTAAAGGCTAACTAACTTTAAGTTGAGATTTCTGAACTTGTGCACTTCTGATGAGCATCCAGTGACCACAAAACATCGTCTTTTACTGTTACTGGAGAGGAGAGCAGAGAAATGGCATAAATATCATGAAATAAAACTTTTGAATACTTTAAAATGGGGATCAGCTTCTCTATTCATTTGTTTGTGAAGGAGCAATCAATTTGACGTAAGTTCAGGTAGCAGCTAGCAAAGTGGTGGTGTCTGAGCAACGGGCAGAGACAGAGAATTACTTCGTCTTTGAATGTCTACACGTTATTTTAAGTTGCTGTTCTTTTAAGGTCCTCAAGAGCATGTTCAAAGTGCGTATTACAGGTTTTTCTGATTTTCTAATTTTGACTTTATTCAGTGTATTAATGCCTCTTTTGTAAATTTAAATTATAGTTTTACACCAATCAGGTCACTGTTTGTGGAGAAAAGTTGAAAAATGGGTTGACAATTACAAGAGGTAAATAAACTGGGGAGACAAAGGTTATGCAAAATTTACACAAAATAAACTACTTTTTTGACCCTTCAAACGTCGATTCAACAAAAGGTGTTCGTGTATTTTTCTTTGTCAAATAAAAAAATCCGTGAAATTAGATGAGTTTTAGCCCGTTGTACAATGTGGTTTCCTGGTAATTTCCTAGTGTGATGTCATACTTTACAACCAGGAAGTAAAAATGAAAAAAACTAAAGAAAATAGCTAAACTGGGTAGATATTGGTAAAGATTTTAGCAGAATTTGAAATATATTTATTTTATCTGCATTTTAAATGAGTAGTCCAACCTGTCATAGGCACTTTAAAGGTCCCATAACATGCAAAATCGACTTTTCAGAGGTTTTAACCTTCCTCCAGTGCTATTTGGGCCTTGTATGTTGTGCTCAAAGTGGTTTTTTGATTGATTCCCACATGTTTTCACTAGAGAACTGTCTTTTCCGTCCCCCTCGGCTGAGCAGCAGACGGGGGCTCCTCACTAAGATGACGCCGGTGTTTAAGCCACGCCTCCAGGAAGAGCGCAGCCGCATGAATAAAATCAGCTAATGCCAATGCTACCCAGGAATTACACGATGGATACGTCAGATCGAAGAGTTATCTTGTTATTTACCAAGCGGCAGCGTCATGCCGCTGTCGTGGCCCTGGAGCACGTCAAACTCCAGGTCAGATCCAGGGCGTAGGACTCAACCTGACGCACCGTCAGGGCGAGAAAAGGTTTATTCAGTGTTTGTGTATCGCTGTTTACCGAGCACACAGCGCGCATGCACACTATCTCCGCTCTAGGCTTCGGCACGAAGTTGGGCGGGGAGGCGCGCTCTCTGTTGGTCAGATCTCAGAGCCGGGAGAGGGGGCCAGTCCAAGAAATGGGTGTTTTTTGGAAACTGTTATGTTATGGATATTGCACAACGCAAAAATGTATCAACAAAGCCCTTAGAATAGACTGTGTGAATTGGAAAAGAGCAGAATATGGGACCTTTAAAGGCCAATAACAAAACAAAATGCTCATAATGTGGTTCCTTTAAAGTATCCATGTGCGCCAACGTCTATATTTGTCCTGAGAATGTAGCGCCTGGAAGCTAAACTCTGTGGACGGCGTGTGAAGTCTGCGCTGACCCCGGCCTTCCTCTGATGCGGCTCCCGGAGACGGAGGTGCGATGGAGGTCTGTTGTGGACGCACACTGACGCTGCCACGGCAACGCTCAGGCGGGGCAGAAGTGGCAGGTACGCCCGGGTTCAAACAAACAAGCTACACTTCGAGTTAGCATCGCGCTGGGAGAGGGTTTCGCCACCAGGTCTCGGGTGTAAGCGATGTTTGTCAAAGGCTGTATCGGTTTGGAGAGCATGTAAAAGTTGAAGTGAGTGTAGCTCGAGTCGACATAGTTTGACTTTTCTGCAAACCGCGCAGAGGGAGAGTGTGTTCGTGGGACCGTTGCCATAGCGATGAACAATTTAGAGCTAAATATTATGACTTTTCAACGGGAAAAAGTCCTCAAAATGAAGATGAAGCTGAATACAACAAATTATTTCATGTACAACTGAAAATCTAGATAAAAAATTCTAAGCAAAAAAAAAAAAGATGCACTGCGGAAGTTTTCTGTTCATTTTTGAAATTATTATGCCTTTTGAATGGGAAAAAGTTCTCAATATGAAGTTGAAACTCATATTGGACTTGTTTGTTGGATGTCATGTGCCGTAATTTTATTTAATTAGTTTTTTTTTCTCTTATATTATAATTAATTTGTTCTCTGTGTCATGTTCTGTGTTGTGTTTGTGAAAAATTGGAAGTTGAACCTCATGAATTCAACAAAAATATTTTATGAACAATTGAAAACCCAGATCAAAATTCTAAGCGAATGAAATAGTTAAAGATACACTGCGGAACGTTTCCATTCATTTTTGAAATAATGTAAAAGTTTAGGTATGTTTAGCTCAAATCAACATATTTTGACTTTTCTTTAAAGCGCTGAGAGGGAGAGAGAATCCATGGGACCGTTGCCATAGCGATTAACAACTTAAAACTAAATATTATGACTTTTGAACAGGAAAAAGTTCTCAAAAGGAAGTTGAAACCGAATACAACTAATTATTTCATGTATAATTGAAAATCTAGATAAAAAATCTAAGCGAAATCCTAATACTAATGCAATAGTTAAAGATGCACTGCGGAACATTTCCATTCATTTTTGAAAGCATGTAAAAGTTTAGGTAAGTGTAGCTTGAATCAGCCTCTTTTGACTTTTCTCTAAACCACTGAGAGGGAGTGTTCACGGGTTTCAGAGTAATGAAAAATCAACATTGTTGCCATAGCGATAAATAACTTAAAACTAAATATTGTGACTTTTGAATAGGAAAAAGTCCTCAAAATGAAGTTGAAACTCAAATGGGACTTTGTTGGACGGCATCTACTGTAATTTCATTGTATTTCTTTTTTAAATTTGTGTTATTAATTTCCTCTCTGTGTCATGTTCTGTATTTTGAAAAAAAAAAAAGAAAAGAAAAAAGTAGTTGAAAGTAGTTGAAACTCTTAACTTGAACAAAATTTTTCATGAACAACTGAAAATCTAGATCAAAATCAAAAGAGAAACCCTAAAGCTAATGCATTAGTTAAAGATACACTGCGGAACATTTCAATTCATTTTTGAAAGCACCTTTAACCTTGCATTAAACTATCCACTGCTTTGTTTTTTATTTAAAATGTATTTTTATTGTTGCCTTGAAACCTCACTTGTGAGAAAATCACAAGCAGCTGCCACATTTTCACATTTATTTCACAAAATAAAAGTGTTGGCAGTTATTATTACTTCAAGTCAAATCATAACTATTGTGTAATTTATACAGATTTTGCCCCCGTTTACTGTATGGTTGCTTGGTAACAGTTGCAGAATTACTTTTATCATATTTGCTCATGTCCAACCAGGAAGTAACGTTATAAAATTTACAAAAACTGTCAAACTGCGGACAAATAGGCAAAATCTTGAGAAAAACCTTAAATATATTCACTTTAGATTTTAGATGTAGATTTTTTTTACTTTCACTTAAAGCAGAACTAAGTAACATTTTGACATTATTAAACGTCTCTGTAAATCCGTGTGGTGGTTGTAACTGTATTTTCGGGGCGTTTGAACCCTGTGCTGTCACTGTACTTTCACCTGAGACCTGCAGGGGGAGCTCTATCACTGAAGTCACTCAGTTCTGCTTTAAGTAACAAAACCGAGTACTTCTTCCATTATTGCCCGTTTTGACCGTAACTACGCACTCTTGACTTTTTCTGTCATTAAGACGGTTGCGTGGGTTTGGTGTGTTTAAATAGCGTGTTAGTCATTCATCAACTCAAAGGTAACGTCACTGAAATAGCTGAATGCTGTCGGACTAATTAATGAGTCAGAGGTTCCTGGGGAGACAACTCTTTAGACTGTGAAGAATCTACAAAGGAAATGTGCTGACTTTAGCTCTATTCAGACAGGATTAGTTTGAAACAACCCCCATGTAGTGTAGGTGTTTCTTGTGGGCATTCGCACGGGATCAGAAACGTCAGCAGTTCACTTGTTTTTACAGAGTTTATTCAAGAAACATCAACGCATGACAAGAGCCTTTTAATTCATCCATGTTGCAGCCATTTCTTCTATTTTAGGTTTGTCTTTACCGTTGTGTACCTGTACTGTCTTTGTTGGTCTCTGCACTGGCTTCCTGTGGCTCAGAGAATAGACTTTAAAGCAGCTCTGCTTGTGTTTAAGTCTCTCCAAAGCACCAAAGTACATCTCTGACATGTTAGTGCCATATGAACCATCTACACTCTGAGGACCTCAGGGACCGGCCTCCTGCTGGTGTCAGAGTCAGGACTAAACATGGACCGGCCTCCTGTTGGTGCCAGAGTCAGGACTAATCATGGACCGGCCTCCTGCTGGTGCCAGAGTCAGGACTAAACATGGACCGGCCTCCTGCTGGTGCCAGAGTCAGGACTGAACATGGACCGGCCTCCTGCTGGTGCCAGAGTCAGGACTAAACATGGACCGGCCTCCTGCTGGTGTCAGAGTCAGGACTAAACATGGACCGGCCTCCTGCTGGTGCCAGAGTCAGGACTAAACATGGACCGGCCTCCTGTTGGTGCCAGAGTCAGGACTAATCATGGACCGGCCTCCTGCTGGTGCCAGAGTCAGGACTAAACATGGACCGGCCTCCTGCTGGTGCCAGAGTCAGGACTGAACATGGACCGGCCTCCTGTTGGTGCCAGAGTCAGGACTAAACATGGACCGGCCTCCTGCTGATGTCAGAGTCAGGACTAAACATGGACCGGCCTCCTGCTGGTGCCAGAGTCAGGACTAAACATGGACCGACCTCCTGCTGGTGCCAGAGTCAGGACTAAACATGGACCGGCCTCCTGTTGGTGCCAGAGTCAGGACTAAACATGGGCCGGCCTCCTGCTGATGTCAGAGTCAGGACTAAACATGGACCGGCCTCCTGCTGGTGCCAGAGTCAGGACTAAACATGGACCGGCCTCCTGCTGATGTCAGAGTCAGGACTAAACATGGACCGGCCTCCTGCTGGTGCCAGAGTCAGGACTGAACATGGACCGGCCTCCTGCTGGTGCCAGAGTCAGGACGAACATGGACCGGCCTCCTGCTGATGCCAGAGTCAGGACTAAAAATGGACCGGCCTCCTGCTGGTGCCAGAGTCAGGACCAAACATGGACCGGCCTCCCGCTGGTGCCAGAGTCAGGACTAAACATGGACCGGCCTCCTGCTGGTGCCAGAGTCAGGACTAAACATGGACCGGCCTCCTGCTGGTGCCAGAGTCAGGACTAAACACGGACCGGCCTCCTGCTGGTGTCAGAGTCAGGACTAAACATGGACCGGCCTCCTGCTGGTGCCAGAGTCAGGACTAAACACGGACCGGCCTCCTGCTGGTGCCAGAGTCAGGACTAAACATGGACCGGCCTCCTGCTGGTGCCAGAGTCAGGACCGAACATGGACCGGCCTCCTGCTGATGTCAGAGTCAGGACTAAACATGGACCGGCCTCCTGCTGGTGCCAGAGTCAGGACTAAACATGGACCGGCCTCCTGCTGGTGCCAGAGTCAGGACTAAACACGGACCGGCCTCCTGCTGGTGCCTCCACTCTGACAATGTTTAAATCCAGGCTAAAAACAGTTCTGTTTAGACGTGCAAACGACTGAAAGATCTATCTGCACTCTTCTCCTTTAAAGCGCTTTATTTTAAAATGATTCTGTGTGTCTTTTTGTGTTTTGTGATTTTAATGCAACTCTTCATGTTATGTAAAGCACTTTGAATTGCCCGGTGTACGAATTGTGCTCTACAAATAAACTTGCCTTGCCTGTAGCGTGAGGCGTCGTTCTTTTAGGGGCTTAGATGATGATGGTTTAAATTAATACTACTATTCATAAATGTTTGTATACTAACACTCATTTAATCAAATGTATTTTTTGTTTATTTGTTTTGTACTTTGAAAAAAATTGATAACTGAACATCTGAATCTATCTATCTATCTATACTACGTTGTTGTAATCGACGGTCAGATTGAGATCACCACCACAATGATATTTCTTATGAAACAGGGGTAGCTTCTCTTTTTAAAGAATAAAAGTAATTCTGATTTAATCCTCTCTTTTGTGTTGTTATTAAAAGTGTGGTTGACAGGTTTTTATGATTTTCTAATTTTGTAAACCTTATTCAGAGTATTAATACCTTTTGTAACACTGAGGAGACAAAGGTTATGCAGAATTTACTCAGAAATTCTAAGTTAAAACTTTTTTTTTTTGACACTTTAAAAACATTGATTCAACAACATAAAGGTGTTCACATGTATTTTTCTTTGTCAAATAAAAGAACATTTATGGCATTAGATGAGTTTTTGTGCAGTATACGGGATGGTTTCTTGGTAATTTCCTAGTAAGAAAGTAAAAAAAATAAAAAAAATAAAAAATAAATAAAAATAAACAAAAAATAGCTACCCCTCCTTGAACCGCCACCTTAACGTGGTGGAGGGGTTTCAGTACCCGAATGATCCTGGGAGCTATGTTGTCGGGGGCTTCATGCCCCTGGTAGGGTCACCCATGGCAAACAGGTCCTGGGTGACGGGTCAGACCAAGAGCGGTTCCAAAGCCCCTTATGACTAGTATATCAACAAGGCCAGTTACGTCGCCCGGATTGGCGTCACCAGGGCCCCACCCTGGAGCCAGGCCTGGGGTGGGTGCTCGACGGCGGCGCCTGGTGGCGGGCGCTTTCCCCACGGGGCCCGGCGGGCCCAGTCGAGCGAGTGGCGTGGGGCCGTCCTCCCGTGGACCCACCACCCGCAGGAGGATCCATAAGGGGCCGGTGCAGAGAGATCTGGGAGGCAGTCGAGGCGGGGACCTCGGCGACCAGATCTCGGACACAGAAACTAGCTCTGGGGACATGGAATGTCACCCTCGCTGGAGGAAAGGGCCTGAGAGAGCTTGTCTTGCGGGAGGTCGGCGTTTCCGACTAGATATAGTCGGCCTCACCTCCACGCACAGCCTGGGCTCTGGAACCCGTCTCCTCGAGAGGGCTGGGCGGCTCCATTTCTCTGGCGTTGCCCGCGAGGAGGCGGCGGGCTGGTGTGGGCTTGCTCATAGCCCCACAGCTCAGCCGCCCACGTGTTGGAGTTTACCCCAGTGAGCGAGAGGGTCGCGTCCCTCCGCCGGGTGGGGACAGGTCTCTCACCCGTTGTGTCGGCCTCACGGGCCGAACAGCGGTGCAGAGTACCAGACCTTCTTGGAGTCCCTGGGAGGTACTGGAGCGGTGCACCGCCTGGGGACTCCGTTGTTCTACTGGGGGGACTTCAGCGCCCACGTGGGCAAAGACAGTGACACCTGGAGAGGGGTAATCGGGAGGAGCGGCCCCGATCTGAACCCGGCGGTGTTCAGTTATTGGACTTCTGTGCTGAGTCACAGCTTGTCCATAACGAACACCATGTTCAAACACAAGGGTGTCCATCAGTGCACGTGGCACCCAGGACACCCTAGGCGGTCGATGATCGACTTTGTTGTCGTGTCATCTGACCTTCGGCCGGCGTGTCTTGGACACTTTCCGGGTGAAGAAGAGAGCGGAGCTGTCAACCGATCACCATCTGGTGGTGAGTTGGATCCACTGGCGGGGGAGGAAGCCGGACAGACTCGGCAGGCCCAAGCGTATCGTGAGGGTCTGCTGGGAACGGCTGGAAGAGCCCTCTGTCGGCAGGGTCTTCAACTCACACCTCCGGGAGACCTTCTCCCAGATCCCGGGGTAGGTTGGAGACATTGAGTCCGAGTGGACCATGTTCTCCACTTCCATTGTTGATGGGCGGCTCGTAGCTGTGGTCGCAAGGTCTATGGTGCCTGTCGAGGTGTTAATCCCAGAACCTGGTGGTGGACACCAGAAGTAAGGGATGCCGTCAGGCTGAAGAAGTAGTCAAATTGGGCCTTGTTGGCTTGTGGGACTCCTGAAGCAGCGACAGGTACCCGGCAGGCCAAGCGTGCTGCAGCCGGGCTGTCGCAGAGGCAAAACTCGGGATTGGGAGGAGTTCGGGAGGCCATGGAGGAGGACTATCGGTCGGCCTCAAATAAATTCTGGCAAACCATCCGACGCCTCAGGAGGGGAAGCAGTGCTTCACCAACACCGTTCTGATGCGGGTGGAAGCTGTTGACCTCGACTGGGGATGTTGTCGGAAAGGTGGAAGGAATACTTTTGAGGATCTACTCAATCCCTCGGTAACGTCTTCCGAGGAGGAAGCAGAGGCTGAGATATTGGTGGCTGACTCGTCCATCACCCTGGCTGAAGTCACTGAGGTCGTTGGCAAGCTCCTTGGTGGCAAGGCTCGAGGGTGGATGAGATCCGCCCTGAGTATCTTAAGTCTCTGGATGTTGTAGGACTGTCTTGGTTGACCGCGTCTCTGCAACATCGGCGTGGCGGTCGAGGGGGCGATACCTCTGGACTGGCAGACCGGGGTGGTGGTCCCTCTGTATAAGAAGGGGGGACCGGAGGGTGTGTTCCAACCACAGGGGATCACACTCCTCAGCCTCCCGGTAAGGTCTATTCCAGGGTACTGGAGAGGAGAATCCGACCCGATAGTCGAACCTTTGGATTCAGGAGGAGCAGTGTGGTTTTTAGGTCACCAATTAGGTGGAACACTGGACCAGCTCTATACTCTCCATCGGGTGCTCGAGGGTTCATGGGAGTTTGCCCAACCAGTCCACATGTGCTTTGTGGATCTGGAGAAGGCATTCGACCGTGTGCCCCGGGCGCCTTGTGAGGTGCTCGGGAGTATGGGGTCCGGGGCCCTTTGCTAAGGGCTGTCGGTCCTTATACGACCGGAGCAGGAGCTGCGTTCGCATTGCCGGCAGTAAGTCAGACCTGTTCCCAGTGCATGTTGGACTCCGCCAGGGCTGCCCTTTGTCACGGTTCTGTTCACTTAATTTTTATGGACAGAATTTCTAAGCGCAGTCAGGCGTGGAGGTGTCTGGTTTGGGGACCACAGGATCTCATCTCTGCTGTTTGCAGATGATGTCGTCCTGATGGCTTCCTCAAATCAGGACCTGCAACATGCACTGGGGCGGTTTGCAGCCGAGTGTGAAGCGGCTGGGATGAGGATCAGCACCTCCAAATCCGAGGCCATGGTTCTCGACCGGAAAAAGGTGGCTTGCCCTCTCCGGGTGGGTGGGGAGTCCTTGCCTCAAGTGGAGGAGTTTAAGTATCTCGGGGTCTTGTTCACGAGTGACGGAAGGATGGGCGTGAGATTGACAGGCGGATCGGTGCAGCGTCTGCAGTGATGCGGCGTTATATCGAACCGTTGTGGTGAAGAAAGAGCTGGTCGAAGAGCGAAGCTCTCGATTACGGTCAATCTCGTTCCGACCCTCACCTATGGTCATGAGCTTTGGGTAATGACCGAAAGGACAAGATCAGCGGATACAAGCGGTCGAAATGAGCTTCCTCCGCCGGGTGGCTGGGCGCTCCCTTAGAGATAGGGTGAGGAGCTCCAGTCACACGGGGAGCTTGGAGTAGAGCCGCTGCTCCTCCACGTCGAGAGGAGCCAGCTGAGGTGGCTCGGGCATCTGTTCGGATGCCTCCTGGGCGCCTGGCTCGGGAGGTGTTCTGGGCATGTCCCACCGGAGGCGGCCCAGGGTAGACCCAGGACACGCTGGAGGGACTATGTCTCTCGGCTGGCCTGGGAGCGCCTCGAGATCCCCGGAGGAGCTGGAGGAAGTGTCTGGGGTGAAGGAAGTCTGGGAGTCCCTGCTTAGACTGCTGCCCCCGCGACCCGGCCCCGGATAAGCGGAAGAAGATGGATGGATGGATGGAAAAAATAGCTAAACTGGGATAAAATTTGTAAAGATTTCAGCAGAATCCTAAATATATTTATCTTAACTCCATTTTGATTAAATGACTCATCCAACCTGTCAGAGGCACTTTAACCTTTGAACGTGTTGTTATCTTTGCTTTGGCATCTCATGTTTAAAACTTAAAATAATGTATCTCCTCAAAGCATATATCACTTTCAGCCCAGCGTTCCCTCGTCAGGGTTTGCACGACATCTACTGGCAGCAGGGGGAATTACCAAGGGGAAATAAACAAAGCTAGCCTTTCCCCAACATGCTAATGCAAAGTTGTTATGAACGTGATTTGACGGCAGAAATGCTCTGGTGACGATTTATGGAGTTAAAAACAGCACAGAAGACGTCCGTATCTCTATGACACCACATTTGAAACCAAGTGTTTTTGTGAGGCTCAGAGAAGGAGTGAGAAGGATAACCTCGTAAACAGGATTCGTCAAACAAATGTGAAAGAAGCTAAATACAACTCCAGTTTGTTTTTGATGACGTAATAGTAATAATAATAATGTCAATTTTGCATAAATGTCTCCTTTCATATAATTGTTTGTTGTTCCATTGGGCAAGACACTTCACACGCACTATCAATTCAGAGTATTTTGCAAAACTGAAATAGCCGAATCCCCAGTGTAAATAAAAATCTTCGTGTGATATATTTTTATGCAACAAAAGTTTTACTTAAATATGCACTTTATAACTTTTCAGGTGGAGAGTGTACGCTACCTCCTTGTGTCTGAAATGTTCCACAGCATGGCATTAAACGTCTCTATCTCTATTGAAAGTATCTGAGACTGTTTTACAAGCCAGATCTGTGGAGAGACGTGCTCATTAAGACTAAGAAAGCATATTTTTAACAGAATATTTGAGCAATTAAAGCAAACGCACACAATTTAATGCAAGATAGATATGTTTAAAGTCATACTGTGGAACTTTTCAGGTAAAGCAAGATGGAGACAAGTAGGAGGCGGACCAGAAAAGTTAAATAGCGCTCCTTTCGCTGATATTTTACCCACATCTGATCATCATTCGAAACCATTTCTGTTTTTCACTACATGCCAAAAAACTCCAGATATTTCACTTCACATCGGCCTCAGCGTTGACTCGGCGAGGCTTTATTTTTGCAAAAACACACAAAACACTTTCAATTTTAGTTCCCCATTGCATTTTCTTTCGTTCACCTTACCCTTTGTTGTGAATGCAAAGTGGTAGCAGTCTGCACAGTCCCAGATCGAGTGCGATACAGTACCTTGCATACCTGCGGGACCAAAATCTTGCCTGGTGAGAAAGATGGCGTGGTCGTGGTACTCGGCGTGCTCCGGGTCGCGCCGCTGCTGAGTGTTTGCCCAACGGCACACCTGCTCCAGCGACCGCGACGGGTTTCCGCGCTCGATCAGACTGATGGACTGCGAGAGAGAAGGAGGACGAGAGAGGGAAAGGGTGTAAGAGGTGTGCTTCCACGTAGGGCTGCACGATACTGGAAATGACAGCGATATCGATATTATTGCGATATTTAAAGTGCGTATGACAGGTTTTCAGGATTTTCTTTATTTTACTTTATTCAGTGCGTTAATACCTGTTGTAAATATAAATGATAGTTTAACACCAATTGAGTTGCCGTTTGTGGAGAAAAGTTGAAAAATCTGTCGAAAATTACAGGAAGTAAACACATTGATGACATCACACTGGGGTTATGCATAATTTACAAAAAAAAAAAAAAACGTCTTTTTTTAAAATCCTTTATACATTAATTTGACAAAAAAGTTGTTTACATGTGTCTTTTATTTGAAAAAGTTAAAAGATTTGTGACATTTGGGTGGTTGCTATGGTAATTTCCTAGCGTGATGTCATCATTTACAACCAGGAAGTGAAACAAAAAACCTAGAAAATTGCTAAACCAAGATAAAATAGTATTAAAAAAGTAGTTTAGCAAAATTTGAAATATATTTATCTAAACTACATTTTAGTGAAATGAGTCGTTCAACCTGTCATGGGCACTTTAAATACACTTTTTTGACTAAGGCTGAAGCTAACGATTATTTTAGTCATCAATTAGTCGATTAGCGATTATTTCTATTGTAGTTTGACTTAGAATACATTTTTAACCAAATAAATGTTGAAATATGAATACGTAAACTGAACGAAGGCTTCTAGAGACAGAATATTTACGACTAAAGTGAGGAACATCAGAACTAGTCTATTCTTTTTTGCCATTTTTCTGCTCATTTAGTTTGAAAAAGATAAAATGTACACAGGATTTTCCCAGGTTTTCATTTTATACACAGAACATTTTTATCAGATGGAAGACTTTTGTTACTGCAATATATTTTGTTTTCTTGCGATATCGTTATTGCGTCAGCCAATATTGTCAATATTTTTGCGATATATTGTGCAGCCCTACTTCCACGTACGCAATTTGGATTAGGGCTGGAACAAACGATGATTTTTATTGTACATTGAGAGTTTTAAAATACATCAAGAAAAGGTTGATGTAGAAATGGACTGACGGAAATTAAATTGAGCATTTTTTGACAATTCCCAGTTGAAGAAGCACACAGTGGCGGACTTATCATTAGGCAACAGGCTACAGTTGCCGTGGGCCCCCAACCTGAAGGGGCCCCTGATAATTAGACACGGTTCTGAAACTGTTCTCTCAAGATTATAATAAAGGGTAACACTTTATAATGCCTACACTTATTCATGCCTTAATAAAGCATGAATAAAGACTTAGTTCATAATCAACAAATAGTTTATTAAGAATGATTCAGGATTAGTAAATATTTAACAAATGTTCTAACCCTAAATTTTAACCCTAACCTTAAGCTTAATTAAGTAGTTACTAATCCTGAATCATGTTGAATAAACTATATATAAACTATATATTCATTATTAATTAAGTCTTTGTTTGTGCTTTCTTAAGGCTAAATAAGATATAGTTATTATAAAGTGGTACCCAATAAAGTAGTGCAGTTTACTTTTAAAAACAAAAAAGAGCAGCAATTTTATTATGAAGTGAATTAAAGTAAACAAGTAAGTAAAATATAACTTCATAAAATTACAAATCAATATTGTATTTAAATCAGCTGTTAGATGTGTTAAATGCACCAACAGGAAATATGGTCTGACTTTTTACATTTTCTTCTGGGGAAGGACCTCCAAACCCCTTGTTAAAAGCTGCTGCACTTATGAATTTAAATTTTCCCATAGTGCACTTACCACCCCAAATTTATGAACCTGTCACCACATGTGAAACGACAAAAAACAAAAGCTTCCTTTCAAGAATAATTAATAATAATAATAATAATAATACCAGAAAAATTATTGAAAATCACACTTGATGAGGAGGGGCCCGGACTTAATTCTGCCTTGGGCCCCCAGATTCCTAGGTCTGCAACTGGCGGTAGTGATAAAAATTGAATGTTGAGCTCGTTCCTGTGACAATCTGTCGTTGTGAAATCGTCGTATCATGATTCACTGTTTGTCTCTTTAATGCAGCTGTCTGTTCAAACACACTTTTTCTCCTGTTGTTTAGCCTCTGAAGCCTCTGAGCAGATGACTTTATTTACCTCTTAAAGGCCAGAGCTGCACAATTAAACTAAATCAACACAAAATCGCATGTTTTGAAGGGCAATAACTTACTCTTACTTTGATTTGAATAAAAACTGCTAACACTAGTTTGGATTTGTACAAACATGTTCTGAAACAAGCCACAAAAGAGTGACCAAATGCAATAAAAATGCGTTTGAACATGTCAAACACAAATGAACGTGACAAAAATGCAACTAAAATAGACCAAATTGTGTTTAAAATGTTAAAATTTGAACAGAATCCTATTATTAAAACATAAATCGGAAATCTAATCATAATAACACTGGGCAGAAAAATCACAATTAGATATTTTTCCTAAATCGTGCGGCTCATAAACATGAATCATGATAAAAATAGAAATCCTGATCTGGCCCCAAGAAAATCGTGATAAATATTTTTCACCATATCATCCAGCCCTACGGTAGCGCAGCAAGAAGGTCCTGGGTTTGTCTTTCTGTGCGGAGTTTGCTTGTTCTCCCTGTGTCTGTGCAGGTTTATTATTCATATTCATTAACATGTACTGTCCTGACCAAATAAAGTACAAATTAAATGAAGCCAGTATCACTAAAAAGGAGATTTCTGGACTTGTTATGAAGTAAAAAAGTCCAGACGTGATGCACAAAAAGCTGATTTGAGAGTTACAGCTTTCCCTTCATGTTTTACTTACAGGAGATTGATCGTTCACTTTCATAAGACGGATTACAAACGGAATAAATGAAGGAAAATTCAAACAGCACATCGCAATTTTAATGGCTTTTCGCTATTAATACTTTTTCATATTTAGTTTAAGTATCACTGAGTATCTCTGTATTGATTTTTTTGACAAACCTACATCAAACGGTCTCAAAAACGGTTAAATACAACCCGGTACACTACATTTCAATCGGACAATAGTCAATTTCGGAGTTAAACTGACATCTTTCTACTAATTTTGTTTGCCGCATAAACTTTACAAAAGACAGAATGACAGCCCACTCACATAACACCGAGCAAACTGAAAACACAGACCGATCATTATGTCGTAAATGTGAGAATAATTGCAGATATTACACACAAATAGCACATAATTACACGGTGCAGTAATAAGCTCATTAATGCACATTTATCGACTAATTCTAAAGCCCTGTGCACATTTAACGTCGCATTCTTCTACAACACAAACCAGCTCTCAGCGCCGTGAATGTATTTTTTACTATATTATCGCGTTATGAAAAATATCTTGGATTATATAAAAAAGCAGCAGAGGACGGTATTTGATAAAGTTGTCTTAAAAATGGAAGGATGCCAGCTCCGTCCAGTACATACTTGTGTTGTGTCCTTTAGCAAGACACTTCACACAACTTGCTTAAGTGTGTATTGACCTTATTCTACCCTACCTGGAGCTCAACGCCCAGAAGACAGTGGAGATGATCGTGGACTTCAGGAAAGTCTCAGCCCCCCTGCCCCCCCTCGCCCTGACAGACTCTCCCATCACCACCGTGGACTCTTTCCGCTTCCTTGGCACCACCATCACTCAGGACCTCAAGTGGGAGCCGACCATCAGCTCCATCATCAAGAAGGCCCAGCAGAGGATGTACTTCCTGCGGCAGCTGAGGAAAGCCAAGCTGCCGGCGCAGATGATGGTGCAGTTCTACACGGCCATCATCGAGTCCATCCTCACCTCCTCCATCACCGTGTGGTACGCTGGAGCCACAGCCAGGGACAAACAGAGACTACAGCGCATTGTGCGCTCTGCTGAGAAGGTGATCGGCTGCAGCCTTCCATCTGTCCAGGACCTGTACGTCTCCAGGACTCGGGGACGAGCAGGTCGGATCACAGCTGACCCTTCTCACCCTGGACACGGACTATTTGAGCCACTCCCCTCGGGCAGGAGGCTACGGTCCATCCGGACCAGAACCTCCCGCCACAAGAACAGTTTCTTTCCCTCTGCCGTTGGACTCATGAACACTTTGTAACACCTGTCACTTCAACAATAATACTATTTAAGAACAATCTATTTGCACTACTCATTTGCACATTGCACTATCTGCCAACTGTACATTCTGTATATAGTCTTAGTCTATCTTAGTCTATTTTATTCTTAATTTTATGCATGCCTTTTTATATATTTTTTATATTTTATCCTTTGCTTTATGTTGCACCTACGCCGAAGCAAGTTCCTACGTTTGTGAATTTCACTGACAATGGCAATAAACCATTTCTGATTCTGATTCTGATTCTGATTATTCTGCCCCGCCCACTTTTGCCACAGATACGCACTTTTGTTGTAAACGCACTTTCGTTTGACGAGAACTCTGTTAAAGCTAATGACGAACGAGGGAAAAGTCTCGCCGCTAAAATGTTACATAAAGTAGATTGATTTGTGTAAAATGTTTAATGAACACGAGCAACAACAAGTCACAACGCAATGATTTCCTGAAAACGTCTTTTTAGTCCATGTAGAACTTATTTTCTGTTGAGCTCGTCTGCTCCGTGTGAACTACAACGGAAACAAGACGGCGGCGCGTACAGCAACTTCAGGAATAAGGTGAATACAGTGTGTAAGTGAGTTTTTGAGGAACACCGGAAAAAATGTGGTCACGTTTCTATCAATCCGCCCCAGAGCAGAAGAGACCTCAAACTAAAGGGTTTTATTATACTTTGTACGAACATTGTGGAAGGCCTATCTAATATTCCTGTGTCTTAAACTTGATTTAGATCACCTTGAGATTATTATTTTACATTTACTCATCAAAAAAAACAAAACAATGACAGGACATCTGTAAATGTCGAGAGTTGGACTCAAACCCATGACAAAAGCGGCAGCAACCACACACGACATGAACCTACAGTATTCAGCCTGAACCTACAAGATTCAGTTGCTTATTTTATAATCCAGTCAGTTACATTGGAGTGCTGTGCAAAAGTCGACAAATAGCATCAGCCCAAAGCCACATTGAAGATGTAACGAATATTATATCAGCTTTAACCTCACGCCGTACCCCTCTTTAAAGCCCAGAGCCTATGGTTATTTATTACCTGTAATGTTACATTTGATCACTGTGCAACGACGTCATATATTGCTAGCATCATTAGCATAATTAGCAACTGCTAATGGAAGCAGACTGGGTCAAAGTTCAGAGGTTACACCAATAAGGTTTAACTGCTTGAGTTACATACAGTACTAAAATCAGACTACATTATGAGGGAGGACAGGTTTAATTTAACAACATGTGACAATAACAACTATTTGAGCAACAAGCAAATAAAACTTTATAGTCTATGAAGAAGGTCATAGTAACCAGGTAGGTTCCATGACAAAATAAATGTCCAAATTGTCCAGAATTAATTTATTTTGCCTAAAAAGAAGGGACTCTAAAAACAAGTATGTAATAATTGAATGGTGACCCCTTTTAGCTTTATTTTCAGTTGGTTTTCTGTTGCAGAGACATGTACTGGACCTACAATTAGCCTTTAGCCTGGTGTAACACATTACCTGCCAACTGTACATTTCTGTATATAGTCTTACTCTATCTATCTTAGTCTATTTTATTCTTAATCTTATGCATGCCTCTTTTATATATTTTATTATATTTTATTCATTGCTTTATGTTGCACCTCACGCCGAAGCAAGTTCCTATGTTTGTGAATTTTTGATCACTGACAATGACAATAAACCGATTCTGATTCTGATTCTGTAATGCAGGCATGTCCAAACTAAGGCCCGGGGGCCAAATGCGGCCCTCAGTCCAATTTTTCTTGGCCCTTAGCCTTCCTGGTGAACTGGCCCACATTGTCCTGATAAGTACTATTTACAGCACATTTCAGATTTTCTACAATTCTAACCTAAATAACTAACATTTTGGTGCAGCACAGACCTGATATTAAGACACTGAGACTGAATGTAGATGTGGTGGAGCTTAAAACATCAGATAAATGCAGCTTTTTTTAACGTTTCACGATTGATTTGTGGCCCTCCACCTGGTCTATATTTCAATATGTGGCCCTCGATGGAAAAAGTTTGGACACCCCTGTTGTAATGGTTCTAACAATGACGTGTTCAACTAGTTTTGAAGAACGTCGTGTCAGATGATGTCATGTATGGGCAGACACTCAAAGCCCAAGTATCAGTTTGAAAAAGCTGGATCGCTGCATCCTTAATAGTTTGCTGTGTTCGGTGGCTAACGCCTGAATTCCACATCATGCGTCTCCGCTCCGCTGCGCTGCGCCGCAGACCGCCTCCGATTTAGTGCGCAGACCCTCGCCTACTGGATGCAATTTGTCTCCGCCGAATCCACAAGAGCAGGGCTGCGAAGTCCCGAGGGAGCGGACTCGCGGGATCCTTGAGGATCCGCGAACTCGTGATCAGAAAGCGCTCCAAAAGTATCGGACAGAGAAAACAAATGCAGATTCACTGAAAGTTTGTCGTTTGTGCAACTGCAATCGCTTTTTTCACCGTGTCAACACAGCACATGAATAGAGCATTAATAAAACGACAGCCTAAAACTGTACTTAAGAGATTTACAACCATTTACATGTTTGGGGTGGTATTGATTGTAAACATTTGCCTTCTGGGTAACAAAAAGTTTAATGCACGTCATTAGGTCTGAGTTAAAAGTTTTTGTTTTGGAAACCCAGATGTAGTTCGTGTTCTCTTTCCTGTTTGGTTCGATCTAAACTGCGTGACTTGATCCGGTCGGACTCTGGCGCAAAAGAAAATAGACTTGATCCGCAATTCTGTCGGAGAGCGGCGGAAGTGGCGGAGCTGAGGCGCAGACCTCAAGCAGCGCTCACGCCGGGATGTGGAACGGGCTTCATTCATTTCGATGGCTGCGTAAGTTCTGCGCAGTGCGTGGCGCAGCGCAGCGGAGCGGAGTCGCATGATGTGGAATTTACGGGTAACGCTAACTCACCAAAATGTGAATTGGCTTTTCCATTTCCATATTCACTCCGTTTAAAGTGCGTATGACACGTTTTTATGATTTTCTAGTTTTGACTTTATTTGGTGGAATAAAACCTGTTGTGAATACAAATGATAGTTTTACCCAAATCAAGAGCCAGTTTGTGAAGAAAAGTTGAAAAATATGTTGAACTTTACAGCAAGTAGAGCAGAGTTCCAAAACACGATGACGTCACACTAGGGAGACACACCAGGGACAATTTACAACCAAGAAACACATTTTTCTGATCCTTCAAACATGAATATTTTTTTATTTGTCAAATAATAATTTCCGTGACATTTGAGGAGTTTTGACCCAGTGTACCACATGGTTTCTAGGCAACAGTTACAGAATTCCCCAGTGTGATGTCACGATTTACAACCAGGAAGTCAAAATTTAAACCTAAAAAACTGCCAAACTTGGTTAAAAATTGTTTTCTTTTCAGCAGAATCTTGAATATAATTATCTTAACTGTGTTTTAGTCAAATTAGTACTTCAACCTGTCAGAGGCACTTTAATTTTGGTGGGAGAAGTGATAATGTGCAATGGTCCGTGTTGGTTTTGAACAAATAAAACAAAGTAAACAAGAAATAAAACAGGTACAGTTTAACCACCAGAAACAACGCAAAGTTATGCAGCCGTTTGAAAATGTTTCAGCCTCTGTTACACGTGTTTATTTGTACTTTTTATGCCAACTTAATTCTCAAGAATGCATGTAGGAGAAGAAAGAAAGGCCATCGAGAACATGTCACATTATCTAACACAAACAAATCCGCCACCTGCCCAGACGCCGAACGGAGCGAGATAAACAAAAAGGTTCACATCAACATGTTTTACCCGGTCGACCCTTTGCTGCTGTAACAACTGCATGACAACAACGCCGAGAACTCCAGGACGCGCCGCAGTCTGGCAATTAAAACAGATCTGCGGAATAAATGAGACAGGAACGACATTATGCGGCCGCTGGATGTGTCTAAATCCTGTCTCCGGGAGATGACTAATTGCTGGACAAGGCAGAGATGAAATGATAACGACTCGGACGGAAAAAGAATGTGACAGGACGGCGCTTTGACTTCGACGCGTGTACTTTTTCGTGCGAGAGAGAGGGAGTTTAATCTGAATTTTAATTCTGTTCTCACTTGAGTAGAGGTTTGGGTCATTCTTTCTATGGATGTGTTCATATTTATCGAAGTTTGGTCCAAGTCCAAGCCCGATTAGTAGTCGATGTAGTCTTATTTTGTTGATTTTTGTTCAAGTCCTGGTTTAGTCCTGGTTTAGTCCCACTTTAAAGGCCCTGTACCAGATTTTTACTGTCATTCTTTCTATGGATGTGTTCATATTTATCGAAGTTTGGTCCAAGTTTAACCCCGATTAGTAGTCGATGTGGTCTTATTTTGTTCAAGTCCTGGTTTAGTCCTGGTTTAGTCCCACTTTAAAGGCCCTGTACCAGATTTTTACTGTCATTCTTTCTATGGATGTGTTCATATTTATCGTAGTTTGGTCCAAGTTTGACCCCGATTAGTAGTCGATGTAGTCTTATTTTGTTGATTTTTGTTCAAGTCCTCGTTTAGTCCTGGTTTAGTCCCACTTTAAAGGCCCTGTACCTGATTTTTACTGTCGTTCTTTCTATGGATGTGTTCATATTTATCGTAGTTTGGTCCAAGTTTGAGCCCGATTAGTAGTCGATGTAGTCTTATTTTGTTGATTTTTGTTCAAGTCCTTGTTAAATCCTGGTTTAGTCCCACTTTAAAGGCCCTGTACCAGATTTTTACTGTCATTCTTTCTACGAATGTGTTCATATTTATCGAAGTTTGGTCCAAGTTTGACCACGATTAGTCTCGATGTAGTCTTATTTTGTTGATTTTTGTTCAAGTTCTCGTTTAGTCCTGGTTTAGTCCCACTTTAAAGGCCCTGTACCAGATTTTTACTGTCATTCTTTCTATGGATGTGTTCATATTTATCGAAGTTTGGTCCAAGTTTAACCCCGATTAGTAGTCGATGTAGTCTTATTTTGTTCAAGTCCTGGTTTAGTCCTGGTTTAGTCCCACTTTAAAGGCCCTGTACCAGATTTTTACTGTCGTTCTTTCTAGGGATGTGTTCATATTTATCGCAGTTTGGTCCAAGTTTCACCGCGATTAGTAGTCGATGTAGTCTTATTTTGTTGATTTTTGTTCAAGTCCTTGTTAAATCCTGGTTTAGTCCCACTTTAAAGGCCCTGTACCAGATTTTTACTGTCATTCTTTCTACGAATGTGTTCATATTTATCGAAGTTTGGTCCAAGTTTGACCACGATTAGTCTCGATGTAGTCTTATTTTGTTGATTTTTGTTCAAGTCCTGGTTTAGTCCTGGTTTAGTCCCACTTTAAAGGCCCTGTACCTGATTTTTACTGTCGTTCTTTCTAGGGATGTGTTCATATTTATCGCAGTTTGGTCCAAGTTTCACCGCGATTAGTAGTCGATGTAGTCAAATATTGATTAAATTAGGTCAAGTCCTTGTTAAATCCTGGTTTAGTCCCACTTTAAAGGCCCTGTACCAGATTTTTACTGTCATTCTTTCTACGAATGTGTTCATATTTATCGAAGTTTGGTCCAAGTTTGACCACGATTAGTCTCGATGTAGTCTTATTTTGTTGATTTTTGTTCAAGTCCTGGTTTAGTCCTGGTTTAGTCCCACTTTAAAGGCCCTGTACCTGATTTTTACTGTCTTTCTTTCTAGGGATGTGTTCATATTTATCGGGTTTGGTCCAAGTTTAACCCTCGATTAGAAGTTTCCGATGTAGTCTTATTTTGTTCAAGTCCTGGTTTAGTCCTGGTTTAGTCCCACTTTAAAGGCCCTGTACCAGATTTTTACTGTCATTCTTTCTAGGGATGTGTTCATATTTATCGCAGTTTGGTCCAAGTTTCACCGCGATTAGTAGTCGATGTAGTCTTATTTTGTTGATTTTTGTTCAAGTCCTTGTTAAATCCTGGTTTAGTCCCACTTTAAAGGCCCTGTACCAGATTTTTACTGTCATTCTTTCTATGGATGTGTTCATATTTATCTAAGTTTGGTCCAAGTTTGAGCCCGATTAGTAGTCGATGTGGTCTTATTTTGTTGATTTTTGTTCAAGTCCTCGTTTAGTCCCGATTTAGTCCCACTTTAAAGGCCCTGTACCAGATTTTTACTGTCATTCTTTCTATGGATGTGTTCATCTTTATCGAAGTTTGGTCCAAGTTTAACCCCGATTAGTAGTCGATGTGGTCTTATTTTGTTCAAGTCCTGGTTTAGTCCTGGTTTAGTCCCACTTTAAAGGCCCTGTACCAGATTTTTACTGTCATTCTTTCTAGGGATGTGTTCATATTTATCGCAGTTTGGTCCAAGTTTCACCGCGATTAGTAGTCGATGTAGTCTTATTTTGTTGATTTTTGTTCAAGTCCTTGTTAAATCCTGGTTTAGTCCCACTTTAAAGGCCCTGTACCAGATTTTTACTGTCATTCTTTCTATGGATGTGTTCATATTTATCTAAGTTTGGTCCAAGTTTGAGCCCGATTAGTAGTCGATGTGGTCTTATTTTGTTGATTTTTGTTCAAGTCCTCGTTTAGTCCTGGTTTAGTCCCACTTTAAAGGCCCTGTACCAGATTTTTACTGTTTTGAAACGTGAAAAACAGAACTAGTTGATGTTAAAGTCTTTACATCAGTCACATGTATCGCTCACTTTCCAAATGCAGTCCCAGCGTCATAAATATTCACCTCAGAGCCAGTTTTGCCGTCCCGGGTAAAGCTAACAAACATCCCCGTTTTTTCTCCCCAGTGTGATGTCATCATGTTTTGGAACTCTGCTCTACTTCCTGTCTTTTTTCTGTCGTATTTTTTAACTTTTCGTCCCAAACTGACTTTTGGCTTGTGAAAAGTTATCGTATATATTTAACACCGATTTTTATTCCATTAAATAGAGTCAAAACCAGAAAATCATTCAAAAGTTGTCACTTTAAAGGGGACATATTATGCTAAATTAAATTTAATGAGCTTTTATCCTTGTTGCAATAGTGTTTCATCGTCATTATTTTATTTTACTCAAAAATGTTGCTGCATGTTTGACTTAATCCTGTTTGTCCTGCAACTGAGGCTCGAGTGTTCAGAAAATCCCCATTTTCACCTACCCCCTATCCCCGCCCACATCCTGTATTTAGTTATTTGATCAGTGACCCATGTAGAGTTCTAAAATGTCACGTAGCCACTTTTAAAAACTAAAAACATAAATGACAATCTGCTGCTTGTTACGGTAACATGTCACTATAAAGAGGCGGGGCTTATCAGTTCTGCAGTTTTGAACAGGAAGTCAATGCACTTGTTTCTGTTACTACCGTTTTTAGATGAATATTGCGGTTTACAACGAACAAAATGTAAAATAACGATCTACTTTTGCTATAGTCCAGTTCCAAGCACCTGGATAAAAGTGTGATACGTCTCCTTTAATCCCCGTTCAGAGTGTGATACGTCTCCTTTAATCCCCGGTCAAAGTGTGATACGTCTCCTTTAATCCCCGTTCAGAGTGTGATACGTCTCCTTTAATCCCCGGTCAAAGTGTGATACGTCTCCTTTAATCCCCGTTCAGAGTGTGGTGGCCTCGCTCACCTGTCTATAGCCCACCATGATCATCCGCACGAGCACGATGTTGATGTTCGCTCCCAGGGACTCGTCGTGGTAAATCTCATCCACCTGGAAACACGGAAAAAACATGCGTCAACACCACGGTTACGAGCGCAGAGAGACTGTTCGTGTGTCGGGTCAAGGAAAGGACACGGGAAAACATTTATTGTACAGGAACTAGGAACCCTGTGACAATCTTCTGTTTTTGTGAAATCGTCGTGTCGTGATTGATGTGTGTTTGTCTCTTTGATGTACCTGTCTGTTCAAACACACTTTTTCTCCTGTTGTTTAGCCTCTGAAGCCTCTGAGCAGATGACTTTATTTACCTTTTAAAGACCAGAGCTGCACAATTAAACCAAATCGCATTTTAATGGATGCAATTAACACATCGCAAAAGCTGCAATTTTTGACGTGCAATCATTTCTTCCATAAACAACAAAATGTCTTGCTTTGATTTGAATAAAAACTGCTAACACTGTAGTTTGGAGTTGTACAAACATGTTCTGAAACAAGTGACAAAAGTGTGACCAAAAGCGATAAAAATGCATTCAAAAGGGACAAAAACGCACCAACAAACAACAAACACGACTCAATGCAACAAAACATGACTAAAAGCGACAAAAACGCAACTAAAACGATAAAAACGCGACTAATGGTGACAAAGATAAGTTTAAATGTGACAAACACAACTAAACGTGACAAAAGCGTGACTAAAAGCGACAAATTGTGAATCCTTTTATTAAAACACAATCACAAATCTAATCACAATGCCACTGGTCAGAAAAATCACAGATATTTTTCCTAAATGGTGCAGCTCTATTAAAGGCAATAGAAAAATACAAAAGGAACAGGATTCGTGATAAAATTGAAATCTTGATCTGGCCCCAAGATAATTGTGATAATTTTTTGCCACATCGACCAGCCCTATATCACAACATCAAATTTTAGTGAGAATTATTGTGAAAGAAAACATTGTGATTTTGTGATGTCTAGTTTTATTAAATCAAACTTTCTGAATGAAAAAGGAAAGGTATTGTAACATAAACTGATTACAAAGTATTTTACATGTACTTTGAATATACTGCGCCTTTTACTTTCACTTTAACATTTTTCACCTTGAAAAAACATGTCTACAGCTGATATTGCAGTTTATACATTTTCCGTATGTTTTTCCTCAGTTTAAAAAGTGTAAAAGTCATAGTCAAATAGAATTAATCTGCAGTGGAAAAAAATGTCTTTAAATTAATTTAAGGTGAGACGCTGCAGGTGAACAGGAAAAAAATGTAACTTTAAAGATATCAATTGTAAACTTCTCCTGTAGTTTAGTCACATGAATGTAACAAAAAATGTATAACTAGTTTTTCATCATGTTTTCATGTAGAAATAAGGCATTTTAAGTGTAAAAACTGCTGAAATTACACATATTTGGACAGAACCAGGTTGAAATTTCTTGATTCATTTTGTACACAGATTAGTTTGAAAATGATTTTGGATTTCTTATTGAGTTTTTTAGTAAACTAGATCTGACTAAAAATTGGCCTAAAAATTCATATTTTGCCTCATTCTTACTCAACAAATCAGAATTTGAATTAGGTATCAAAAATCCTCCTGTACGTTTTGTCAGATTTCTTTTTTTAATCAGATTACTCACGTCAGAAGCAAATCTACAAATATTTTATAACATTATGGAGAATCAGTGAATGAACATGCTTTTTTTTTTGCTATTTCAAACCACAAATCCCAACAAAATGCATATGTAATCACCCCGATATGACAAATAACTAAATATAAACACTATTTAAAGCATTTATTTACTCTTATTTACTCTGAGAACTGTTTTTTCTTCCCAAAATGACCCCTGACTAACATCACAAACACCTCAAAAGACCTTCTTCCGGAGCAGAGACAGCTTTTCCGACAAACGTGAGCTCTTATTTGTGTCGCTGTGGGTCGGAGTGGTGCTCATGGGGCCGTTTCCTGTGGGACAAAACCGGATCGGATAAACACCACAGGTTGTTTTTGAAACCCAGTAGCGTGGCGTGTGCTTCTGGGGCTCCGGAGGCATCGCACTGAGAGTAAAAGGCTGATTCAGGACGAAAGATAAGCGCGTCGTGTCATAATATTCAAGAGTTAATGAATGAGTTGAGATAGTGTTACGCTTGTTCTTCAAATGTCTCCAGCTTTAGTGATACGTGAGATTTAAACTCCATTCCAACCATAGAACTATAATTAAACCTGGAAGATGAATCCAAAATGGCG